>QGMI01000710.1:0-20988 GCA_007821535.1 Lachnellula occidentalis | reverse complement strand
ATAGAAGTAATAAGATAATAATTATAGTAATTTAATTAAAATTTAAAGATACTATTATTAGAAATTTTAAAAACTTTATTATGTAATATTATTGGCGGTGTATAGGCCGAAGGTCTATCATCATATATAAATATACTTCTAAACTTACTATATAATTAATTTAGGATAGTTCTATAAGAGCGTTATAGAGGAATAAATTATTTAAATATAGGTGTATTTAAGGGGGTGATTTTGCGGTCTCAACTTTTAATACCTGAGGGAGGCGATCTCCCGGGTCAGATTTTCTTATCAGAATGAGTGGAGATCCCGACTCGGTTAGCGTCGACTTTGGCCGATTCGATCTCCCCGACGAGTTTACTTCGCTGAAGATAGATAAAGCGGCACGTATTATCATCGACTTCTGATGTCCCACTCGGCCTGGAACGTTGTAAAACGGTGCTGCTTTTGTCCATGGCGAGGTTACCAAGATCCGATTAATGCTCAAAGCTTATCTGAGAGTTTCGGCGGGAATTTGGGAATGAAGATAGGTTCATTATGGCTTATTTCCGTTTCAAGCTGATAGGTAGCTCGATTTCCGCTTGTTCTTTCATCCCACTTTCAGACGGCGTTGCTTGTTGTGTGATTTGGCCAGTAAGTCGAAGCTCTCCTTAGCATTGGATTCGAACCTGAGGTCTTTTCGACATCTCAACCCATCTGAAGCTCCCGGCTCCCCTTCACTCAATTTCCACCGTCACAATGTTGTTCCTTCGCCCATTGATTGCAAGACATGCAATTCCTCTTGCAGCTGGAAAATCATTCATCCGCCATTCATCTTTTCATGGCCTCAATGTCTCCCAAGACCGTATCTGGAACACCCTACAGTCAACATGCGAAATGGCCGGTGCCAAAGACGGCGGACTTAGCCGACTATCTTGTGATGACAATGACAAAATTGCAAGAGATTGGCTCGCGGAAGAGGTGAAGAAGCTGGGAGCAAAATATGAAGTTGATGCTCTCGGGTGTCAATGGGCGACCATCGAGGGAGAAAACAACGATATACCGCCAATCGGAGTGGGATCGCACATGGATTCCGTTCAGACGGGTGGAAAGTTCGATGGGCCATTAGGGGTTCGTCGATGATGTTTCTTGGGACGGTGTCTTGACTAAGTCTTGTTGTAGGTTTTCACCGGTCTCGAAGTGCTCAAAGTCCTTCGGGAGAGTGGGAAGAAAACCTATGCACCTTTCACTGTAATCAACTGGACAAATGAAGAAGGTGCTCGATTTCCACCAGGTTCGTATCAGTCTTCAGATATCTAAGACATGGACTGATCACTTGCAGGATGCATGTCTTCAGCAGTATGGTCGGGAGAACTAGATTTGGAGTACGCACACAGCTGTACTGATACAACCAACCGCTCAATCTCAATCAAGGACGAGCTGCAGAGGATTGGGTATTTGGGAACGATGGAAGTCTCTCACAAGACAAACCCTCTCTCTGCTCACTTTGAAATTGTGGGTGAATCCAGTGTTGTTGACAAGGTAAAATACTTGCTCACGTGTAGTAGCATATCGAGCAAGGAAATAGACTGGAAAAGTCAGGTTCTGATGTTGGCGTGGTGGACAGGTGAGTTCAGTCGTCGAGCTTCGGAATGCACATTTTAAAAACTCCTAGCATTCAAGGAATGCGGTGGTATGATGTCAGTCTCCGCGGGTTTACAAGACATACAGATACTACTTACATGAACGCAAGTATATCTCTCATTTCAGGATTCGCGAAATTAACGTCCTCTATAGAACCGCCAAGATGCCCTCGTAGGCGCTTCCAAAATGGTCCAGGAGGTGGAGCGAATCGGTCGTGACTCCAAGACTGGAATGGCGACTGTCTCGCTATTCAAGTCATCGCCTCAAAACTTTTGCAATATACCCTCGGAGGTGGACTTCTCTTTTAGTATGCAGCACACGGACCTTGCAACTTTGAAGGGTATGGAGGACCGTATTGAGAAGTTCGTACACGAGACTGCAACGGAGCATGGCTTGGAAGTAGCAAATTACCAAAACATATGGAGCTTTGACCCTGGGGTTTTTGATGCAGAGGCAGTGAGTTGTGTAGAGGCAGCTGCAAAGGATATGAATTACAGTTATGATAAGCTGTGTAGTCATACGGGTGGGTTCTACCCTCTACAGAATGAGGAACAAAAGAAAGCTGACGATAGTGCCCACAGGTCATGATTCAATATACACACGGCTGGTCTGCCCGACTGCTATGGTTTTTACGCCGGTATGTATTCTCTCTGGGCACTTTATGCCCTATTCGGACCCAATTGCGGGGGTTTCAAAGCTTCAGAAGATCGGAGATATTGATTACTTCCTGATTCCGGATATATGGACGGGCAATGCTGACACCGAGAAATTGCAGTGCAGGGACGGTATCTCCCACTCGCCACTCGAATATGCTAGTCCGGAAAACTGCAGTATTGGGGCTCAAACTATTCTGGGAGCGGTTTTGAAATATGATGATATCTTGAGAAAGAGACACTCTTCATGAACCGCTTATTACACCAGATTCAGAGGAAATGAAAAAGCTCCATCCGCTATCAATCTTACTAAACCAATGAATCGCATATCTTGAATTACCAACTGGATCTCGTTTCTAGAAGGGTATGAGATATGATCATGTGACAACTCACTCCTTATGCTTCCCTCGGGATTGGTCGTATGGCTCTTGATCCTGTTTGAGGGATTGACACGGAAGATTGAGTCGCAACCGACGGTGTAACAGTTCCAAAGATATAAATGGCCGACCCCTCATCGCAATGTCTCTTCCCCTAAATTGACAAAAACCTGGCTCAACCTCGTTGCATAGCGTCTCTCTTCAAGAATTAGTGACCGTCGCAAAGGACATTCACGCCTTGACTTGTGAGTTGCACTCGCACGTTTCAAGTATTCGTATCCTTTTCATGAATCATATTGAGAAATCCTACTCGCCGAGATCTAGCTGGGAGTCAAATGTTGAACTCCAGAGCAGTAGGATAAACCTAGAGGTTTTCATTATTATGTCCATTCTCCCTGTTTTTCTAAAAAAAAAAAAAAAAGGACGGAATCAATGCTAAGACTCGCACTCCAATTCCAGTCCACACAAGAAAAAGCCCACTCGGGAGAAAGGAGGCGCCTCGTCTTGAATCTCGGCGGCTGCGAGGCTAATCGAATACGATGTAAATCAGGCCAAGCGATAAAATCAAGCATCTCAGCCTTGCTGATCGATCTCCATGAAATACCGATCCGCGGTCGTTACTGTAGCGCGAGCTGGCCTCTGCTTCTTGTGGAGACGGCCGCGAGGTACAGCAGGAGTCAGAGAATTGCGGTAAAGACTTGCTTGCATTCCTAAATAGATACCTCATACTGTACGCGCTGGGGAATGTTTAAATATAGGCATCTATTTATTATGCTTTGGTGGTGTGGTGTGATGCAGGTACTAGCCTGTAGGTGTTGTGCAACAGAAGAAGGTACAGAACGGAAAGCTCGCCTCCCGCTGCGGGCGGGGCAGATGCATGCAAGTCATCTGCAGATAAGATACTGTACTGTACTGTACGGAGTATGCGGTGAGGATGTTCTACCACTCCACAAAAAGAACGCAGGGACGGAGTTAAGAAGGTCGAGTGGACATGGAGTGGGGTTGCGCCTGTTTCTTGTATATTGATTCTTGTCGTTACATTACCAAGCAGACGGAGTAAATGTTATTTCGATGTCCCGGGCGGCTCGACTAAATAATCATGCTAGGAAGGGAAGATCAGCTGATTGAATATGCACGGCAGGATACGATAGGCGGTGAAAAGACGTTAAATTTACTCCGTACTTTTAGGACAGGAAAGGTACGGACAGGTAGAGTACGAAGTACGGACGCGACTCGGCAGGTACTGACTGGTACGAAGCACTGGTGAACAGAAATCGGCGAATCCAAGGTGGGGTGATTTGATATGGGGGCTGTAAGACAGAAAGAATGCAAGAAAGAAAGCAGAAGGCGAGGAAGGCTTAAGTTCTGTGGGTATTATATGTGGGCAAGTCCCTCTTTCTTTCGAATGGAGCGACAGGGACAGTTAGATTCGCTGATATGTTGCCACATGTACATACCAGCGGCTTTTCAAGGCTTAGGATGGGATCCAGCAAGGTATTACCTTGGGCACTGAGGGGTGGGTTCCAGCCGAATCGTCAATCATGTGTGTGTGTGTGTTGTTCAGAAGGCTGGATCTCTTGTCAGCACGGGAGGAAGGATTTGATTGAAACCTGAAGATTGTCTGGCTTCACTTCAAAGTCATCTTATCAATAAGCTTGAGCTCGAGGTGAGAAGTAAAGTGAAGTGGATTTAATCTATGGAGCAGAGATTGAAAAGCCGATAGTAGTGAATACTCAGTAGTAGTGCCGCTTCTTTCCCATGACGGGCAATGTTGAAGCTCGGGGGATCTTTCGCTTATCGCGCCATGTTATCAAACTCGACGAGTGGGGAACGGGAAGATAGAAGAGGAGGGGACGTCCGAAATAATACCACCCATGCTGTAGTGTTTTTTATGACGACGTAAGGCCGCTTCTCCAAGCTATTTTACACTTCTAAAAGTCCGTAGGAATGAGAGAAGGAGGAAGGAAAAGTCTTTGGGGAGGGGTGATGTGTTGAGCATTACTAAAATCCGACCAGCTAGTTTGCAGAAGTCTTCATATCCCTTACTTACTGCAGTGAAAACTAAATTATAAAGTAAGAAAACTAACCAGGAACCAGGAACGGAAACGGAAACGGACGGTTCGGCTCACTAGGAACTGATTAAGCTTCATCTGGTGTGGGCATGTGGCTTGATATGCCGCATCCCGTCGTTGGCTAGTGGAGGGGAATGGCGAGATTCAGTCCAAACTATGTATAATATGGACGGTGGACGGTGTTGAAAAGGTCCGCAACTATTGAAGAGCTTGATACGGTGAGCGGTGAGCGATGAACGTCCAAAGTTCTCACGCTGTTTGATCTTCTCAGAACGTCCGGAAAGCCGCTTTTCGTATAATCGTCGTCATCCTTCTCCTCAAGATATTGACTTTTGTGACAGCTGCAACAGCGGATACCCGCAGTAAGTGTTCAGCGAACATCACGTTCTTCGGGTGGAACTGTAAACGTTTGAGGTTTGTGTTGTATAAGATGGTATCTCGGTAGATAATACTCGATATCGGGTCAATTATAGTACAGTAGTTTGAGCTTCTCGGGGAGGGGAAGGGACGATGACAGCGTTGGTACCTGCGTGTCTGACCTTTTTTCTGTAACAAAACAGAGCTGTCCACGTAGGCAAGCTTGTGTGATAAGATAAGTAAGAAATGCTCCAAAGACCCAACAAAAAAGGTTGTTTCGAATGAGGCTCTGGATACCCCGAAATCGCGAAACCAGGGAGCTCCCGCTGTCGATCACTTCCAGTCGCAATTGTATTCCCCTTGTGGCCAATAACCAGCGTCTTGCAATGCCATGTATACATGGGCTGGGTTTCAAAGCGAGCAGGTGTTGTAATCCACGGGACGGCACAACCTGTCGAATCAACCAATACGGTACCATGGTATCGAATTGTAAAGGCCACAATAATAATACCAGGAAGATGGTGGTCAGTCGCCAGCGCAAGTGTTAGCCTACCCTTTTTCCCATTTCTTGATTTGGTGCTTGGTGTCCGGTTGATGTGTGGCGGAGAGATATGCCGTCTGGAACGTCGATAAGGCTTCTGGCTTCTGGCTTCTGGCTTCTGGCTTCACCGCTCCCATGACATCCCATTCCCGTCCCGTCCCATCCATCCCATCCACCCCCTTTTTCTAGTCAGGCACACGATAATGTAAGTGCGCTCAAGAGTCAAGAATGGAACATTTCCTAAAGCTAGACCCACGACCTGTCATTTACACTGTATTTGTCATGGGGCCCTTTATCATCCGGCTATTCGAAACGACAAAGGAAGAAATTGTTTGTGATCGAGCGTGCATAGCTACAAGGTACGGAGGTTTCTAGTCTACTCCAGTGCAAGTACATTTAGACCAGTCCTGTACTTTCTACGCTCAGGCCTGCGAAACGTGCTTTGCATGGACAGGTGGGGTAATTACTCTATTACGCGAACTAGAAGGGGGGGGGTGGAAGAATTCCTTGCCCGGTAACCATTGGCTGTCGCTGGATAGTCTCCGGGAACCCTGCGAGGCCCGGCCACGATGTGATCAAGGTCCATCGGAGGCGTCGAAACACCCTCTCGAATGAAGTGTTTGACAGTTTGAACGGCCAGCCAAGCTCAGGTTCTACTTCTACAGTAGCTCCCCATCAAAGCTTGCGTGCAAGGATCCTCCCTCGTCTTGCACCCTCCCCTCCCCACACCAACTGCAAGATCTGACGGTGACAGACCCCATCTCGCCCAGCCGAAATGCACCCATTATTCAATGGTGTAGGTGAGAGATTCATCCCTGCTACCACTGCAGGCCGGCTTGACTCGCGCCGTGCTGCTTGCTCACTCTTATAATAGAAGCTGCATCTCCAGAAAGGTGCTCTTTTACACTTTGTGCGTCTTCGACTGTTGTCTCAGTGTCCCAAGTTGATCCATGGATCACTTGGCCACCGTGTATTTCCACATTCGTAATCTCTTTGTCTGATTCTTTTCAACATTCAACACTGTTTCTTTGAGAGATTCTGCCAGTGCATGTAGCCCACCCCAGCCTTCATAGCGATGAGTTGAGCTCCTCCAATTGGACTTCTTTTCTTGGAATCACCCCACCACAAAAGCCATCCCTAGGCATGAGGAACGTCTACTCGGCACTCCTCCCATATCTATTGAGCTTGGTGCTTCATTGCGTTGCTGAGCCAGGCCCAGGACCTGAGACGGGCGTTGATTCGCCTTCAACTACAACAATCGCAGATTCGAATACGGCACGAGCAAGCTCTTCCCCCACGATCTCACCCATTACCAAACTCATAACACAAGCAACGACGGTTGCCTCTGTTATTGCATATTCAAGTGTCAGCTCCTCTGAGCTGTCATACTCTTCACCAATACCAACCTCTTCAACACTTAGTCACGCTGTCACTGATGGCTTTGGGGGCATCTCGTCTTCCAGTTCTATTCCTTTGACATCAATGGCGACTTCCTCGCCGGACTCAGGAAACAACAACCACAGGAACTTGGTTATTATCCTTTCTGCGGTGCTGGGTTCTGTTGGCCTCCTCCTCATCACAGGTGCACTATTCTTTATAACTCGATATCTGAGAAATCAATCTCCATTTGCTCACAGGGGAGCATCGCCAATCAATGACGAAGAGATTGCTTCCTGGCGTGGAACCATCTCCGAGCAAAAGCAACCAATTCCATATTCAACCCAACCGTCAGTCACACATGATGCGAACACGGTGGGACTTGCACAAACCCCTGGATGGACATGGCCAAGTTTGACTCCTGCCGTACAACCGGCAACGCCTAAGCCGGCGTCGATCGTCCCCAATACAACATCTTTCCTGGCCAAAGCGCCAAACTCCAGAGCAGGCCTCACCGATGAGACAGTGCCAGGGGCCGTTCCTTTCATACCGCCTGTAAAGAGACAGAGCAGTCGTCTATCTAAAGCTCCTCGTGGCCATGCCAGATCGAAGAGCAGACGAAGTAGTGCAAGTGCGAAAAGCATGTGGAGTTATAAGGAGCCAAGTATGGAGTTGAAACCCAAAGAAACAAGCCCGACTTGGTTCGATCCAGAGGACGACCACAGTACGGGCAGAGAGATGAGGGATATCGATACCTCCAACGACTCGCCTGGTACATCTATATTTGATGGGCTCTCGGCTGGCGGACTCTCACCGAGACCTAAATCGCGCCCAAGACTATGGGAGACAGAAAAGGAACTCGAACACGGCAGAACTCTAGCCTAGATGTTTCACAGAGTGAACAGTTCGGGAACTTGTCCTCTCACATCCCATCGCATGCCAGAGCGAGATCACTATGGTCGTCGTGATATGCGGTCTAACCTAGACGGTTTTTCTTTTTTTCATGTTATGGGCACTTGCCGATAGGGAGGCGTTCATGTGCGATACCCAGGTAGGACACCAAATGCTCCATTGGTGGTCCTGATATACGGACTGGGATGTACATCAGATTCGTGATTGTCTTGAACAAGATACCGGTAGCGATGTAGAATACGAGCTGAAATATGGGCAGAATATGTACCTTGTCAGATCTAATATTCTGAATACCAGATAACCAACAATGATATTTTGGACAAAACAGCTCCGTCTCCACTTCATTCGAGCAGTATACATGATTGTAGTTGATGCGTGAAAAGTATCTCTTTGGTTGGAACGTTCTTGCTTGAGACGCTAATTCCCTCTTTTGAAGAATTGGTGAGATGATATCAGAGAGCGTCACTACCGCCAGAACGGGATGCGCATTGAAAAGAAAACCTAGAAATAGATATACATATAGATATACAAAGAGTGGCTGCAAGATTGTGAGAAGCAAATGCACTTACACCTCACGTGTTACCGACGCGCTCGCCTCGCCTGGACGCGATTTTAAGGGGAGCACCGCGCTATATTGTCGCAGCCCACTTCCATTTCAACATATCTAGATCGCACTCCAACGCAACGATCGCGCACCTTATATTACCTTATAATGCCACCCAAAAAGGCCATCGATGTCTCTAAACCTGTGACGGGAGATGAAGGAACCCCTGCCAAAGACCAACCCCTCCGGGAGGGTGTCAATATCGAGGTTAGTTGCGCTTTGTTGAGAACGAAAGGGCACACTACGCACATTGGAGATATGCCTTGTCTAACTTGATACGATTCGCAGGACCTCAATCTCCCTAAAAGCATAGTTACGAGACTGGCGAAAGGTGTCCTGCCTCCGAATACACAGATACAGGGCAATGCGATGTTGGCAATGACGAAAAGCGCAACGGTGTTTGTGAACTACATCGCCTCGCAGTATGCATAACCCCGTTTAAAGTCCTCCAAGATTCGAGTACACCAATCAGCGAGGCGTGCTGTGCTGATTGAGACTCCCAGAGGAAATGAGATTGCAATACAAGAGGGTAGAAAAACCCTTGCCTCTAGAGATATCATCAGCGCCTTGAAAGCCCTCGAGTTCCCTGACTGGGAGGAGCGACTGCAAGCAGAACTGGATAGTGAGAACCTCGGTCCTGCCCATGTGCTCTCCGGTATTGACTACATGCAGAATACACCGAGATCCAAACGGACAAGCGACTTAACTACCGGAAGAAGGTGGCAGACAACAAGGTCGGCACTGCAGAAGGAGCGCAAGCTGCAGAGGGGGAAGATGGCAATAATGATCTAGGAGAGGGAGGAAGTCATCAGGATCGGGATGGACAGCCTGCTGCTAAAAAAGCAAGACTTGAGCTGGGAGCCACGTCAGGCATGGACGAGAGTGTGATGATACAGGAGGGAGATCAAATGGGTGAACACACAGCGGATGAGAGTGGAGAAGATGACGAAAACCCTGCAGACGAGGCCGAAGATGATGAAGATGAGAACGAGGAGGATCATGAGGAGCGGCTTGAGGTGGAAGACCAATTGGAGGATATAGAGCCACAAGAAGCGGAGGATGAAGCGCTGGATAATGGAGAAGATAGCGATTGATTCTACGATGCTTTGGAACGATTTCCCTGCTGTGGCTGCACTATCGGGCTGGAGTTATTGGTTGGCTGGAGTAAAAAGGATATTTGCATGGAGGTTCAGGCGTATTCGACAGCCCAGTACAAAGTTTGGAGCCAGAGGTTGTGATCTTTTTGTGGCCGTTATATTCCTACCGACGACTCCTCGATCGATCGATTCGTTATCTGGATCACCTGGAACCCTGAAATGGCACATCTGGGTATTGTACGTTGCTCGTTGCTATGAAGGAACACAAATATGATGTTGGTACATAATGGAAGACAGTTAGGTGGACTTCTGCGACTCCGCATCTTCCACATCATCGGCTACTCCAACATCCTGTTCCAGCCTTTCTGCTCTATTCATAACGATCCAATTATTTTTCTGGGCAATGTTAAGCTCTTCTCCATCTGCCTTCTGATTTCTAGATCAGATCTCCCCTTTCGCATATCCTTCTCCATCTCCTCTCCTTTTCGATGAAAACTTGATTCCTGCTCCTTGTCGAGTTTTCTCAAATCGCATTAAAGGTATTTCTCAATCTTGGCCATTTTCTTTACGGTCCTGGCCCTTCTTCCTACTCCATCCCCTCAGCCTTGGCGACCTCTTAAGTCCTATCTTTCTCAACCTTTCTAATCTTTCTATTTTACTTGCCTGCTTTCCTTTGCGCCTCTTCCGTGTTCTCCTCGTATCTCTCACGTCCCTTTGCAACTTACTTTTGCCATGTTCTTATTCATCCAACTAAGCGTCCTTTCTTCTGAGCCTGCTTAACCCCCATCCTCTTCCATAAAATCTCCCAATCTTCTGGAGGAGGCCTGTGGTCCCTCAAAAGTTAACAGCACTACCGAATCCCCCTCACCATTCTCATCCGTGGCTCATCTCATCTCATCTCTCCCTTCAGCCCACTCATCTCGCACCCCCAGCATACCATCCAGCCGCAGCAACTTTACAGCACCATCGTACTCCCATGCCCCCCACCACCGTCAAATCCAGCGTCTAAGCACCTTGCACCCCAACCCCCTCGGCAAGAAAGAAAAACCTCCTCAATCGTCGTCTTCGCAAAGGCCCTCGCCCTCGCCCTCGTCCAGCTCATAGCAGTCGGAGCGACTTGAAGCCCGGTGGCGGGGTCGGAACGGTGGACACCAGCCCACCGACTAGAGGCAATCTGGAAAGCGGCCGCGGATTAGAAGGCTTTGTTGAGGCCATCGAGGAAGAAGAGGAATCCGGGCACGCTGATGGGGTGGACTTTCTGCAGGCTATAGGCGCAGCTGAAGGGGCAAGAAGGCTCCGCGGAAGGATTTAGATGTTTCTTGCGAACAAAGCAAGGGAGTGAGTGATTGTTTTTACATACAAAGGCGGTTTGGTTTGATGTGAACATATGGGATTAACAAGTGGTTTGAAGCTGGTTTACTGTAAACGTATAGTTTCGTGACTCGAGGTAGATAGAAATCTGTACTAGACCACAAGACCCGCAACGTTCGTTTCTGGGGATCTCTTCGTAAGGAAGAGGGGCCCCAGATCGTGGGGATGTAATCTTGCTTTAAGGCACGCATTTTTCTTTTGACTATATTCCAAGTTTTGAGTCGATGTCAAAGGTTCGTTCGGTTGGTTCACTGACTTGCAACAAAAAACCCAACATGGAGGGAAGGGAGTCTTCACGTGTGTATATATTATATCTTGTCTCTCTACTACTAATTCTAGCGTTATCAGGCTTGCGTTGTGCATTGCCCTGAGGTTATCTCACAATCCCTTTCTTGGAAGCCATCTGCGCACGCCTATATCCTAATTCGGGGTATCACGATGTGTTGCTTTGTAGTGTTGAGGTGGCTAGACGGTGGCTTGCGACGGATGGACAGAATAAGAAAAGCATATTATCAAGCAAAGTATGCTCATCGTCCATGATGTATGTGCGTTATTGTTATTGTTATTGTTATATACAGCTTCCATCCGACGAATATACCCGTCCCATCTCATCCCATGCATCTCTATGCTCAGCATTCTTTCCCATCTTATCGCGTCCACGACATCATTAGATTGACGTAGTCTGTCCACAAAGGGCAACGAGTTCCATCGTCATTTCAAATCCTATCATTATAGCAATAAAAGGTCCAGGAGCGGGATAGTATGAGGGCCCATAGGGCCTTTCAACAAGAAACATCAATTCATAAACTCCTAAACTCATCGCTGATGCATTTCCGTGTGCTACTCCTATGCTGCAAAAAGCGAAGAACGCCGTACCCATGAGCTTCAAGACATATTGTTGGGGCTCGAACAAAAGTATACAAAATAATGGATAAGTAGAATGCTGTTTTCTCCCGCATTGTCTCATCCCAAACTTCCCCGAGAGCTTGAGCTAGCTGAGTGTGCTGAGCCGTTATCGCTTGGAGTCCCTGGATCGATTGAAACCTGAGACTTGATAGCCATGATCCATTCATGTTGAAGCAGTTCCGCCGCCGAAGCACGCAGCTTCGGATCACGAACGAAGCATTTCTTGAGAAAGTCAATACCTTGTGGGCTGAGCTGATCAGGCGATGGGAGTTGTGGAGGGTTGCCTTGTGCAATGTTGTACATTATCGCCCATTCGTTGTCAAGAGAAGCCCATGGCCGACGCCCGGTTGCCATTTCCAAAATGACGCAGCCAAGGGACCAGACATCGACGGCTCCTGCACGCCCTGTGTTCTCACCCTTGATGACCTCGGGGGACATGTACATTGGAGTTCCAGTCATGGACTTGGCCTTGCCGCCTGACTCGGCTGCAATGAGCGTCTTGCTCTGACGAGCTATGACCTTTGCAGCACCGAAATCGACATATTTTATCACGCCATTATGATTGAGGAGAATATCTATATGAAGTCAATATTGTAGTCTTGAATAACGGTTTAGGGGTATCTTACTCTCTGGTTTGATATCGCGATGAACAATGCCACTCTCATGGAGGTAACCAAGACCTTCAAGTAGCTGCAACGCGTATACCATGATAACCTGTTCGTCTTCAATCCGACCATGCTCAAGTAGTCCAGCTAAAGATCCGCCAGAGCAGAATTCCATGAAAATATAGACCTTGTCTCGGTGGACTTCAATGCCGTGATAGGAAACAACGTTGGGGTGGTCCAATACTTCCAACACAGTCATCTCATCCCTGATTTGCCCAGCAATGGTCGGAATGAGCGTTGGGTCTTGTAATCGAATCTCCTTGACGGCCATTAGTTGCCCAGAATCCAGGTTGATGGCAGCATAGACGGATCCGAATGTGCCACCGCCAACGAAGCGACCTTGCTGCCATCTCATATTGACATTGGAGGCAGAGGATGAAAGGAACGTGAGAGAACGATCTGCTTCGCTTGAATCCTCCAACACGCGGCCAAGAGCTTGTCTTTCGGCTTCTTTTTGTTTTCGAGAATCATCAAGATAACAGAGGTGTTCAAGTCTCTGCTCGAGGACGTATCTTGCAGATTCCTCGTCATTCATCATCCTGCTCATGTCCATTTTTCGGAATTGTCCTGCCAATACTTCGATACGTTGTTTCTCGGCCTGTGCGGCTAACGTCGATCGTGCCCCCATGATATCAAAATGCGAAATCAAAAGCGACATACACCCAGCTACCTTTGCACGTAGCCTCGAGTATTCATCATCGCCGAGAGCCAGAATATGCTGACCTTGAGTCATGACCATCGCAAACTCAAGGGCTTGAACGGCCCACCTGAACGTCTTCCTATCAGTAGCAATGCAATCATCGCAGATAAAGCTGACCCAATCCAGTGCAAGTTTCGTAAGCTTTAGCTTGTTCATCTGCTGCCTATTTCGATCCATGTAGAGCAAGGACCTTTGGCCAAATTCTGTCGCGAAGACGAAACATATCTGAATTAACTCGTGGCAGTCCAACCCTTGAGTCTGTTTCCGGACTATCTCAACGCTGTCCATGATGAGACCAGATAACTTGTACACGACCCTCTTTATCTCTGTCAACTTGGCGTTAACTTTCTTGAGATTCGATCTTTGCTCAACGACCATATCCAAATGCATGTCGATAGACTCCAGGAATGAACGTCGAGCATTTGCGAGCCTAGCTTGAGAGCCATCCGCAATCAAGCGGAGATTACCAAGCTTGACATCAGTAGTTGGCTCTGGAATATCAGCGTCTATTCGTCGTCCGCCCCATTGCATCTCCATCTCCGGGCGAAGGACGAGTATGTATGGGTTTGTGGGATCCTCTGGGGTGTCATCCGAGTGATAACATGTTCCGAGAATTGCTTCGATATCTTTGGGTCGATCGTATAAGGCAGGTGAGGCCAATAAGAATATGCCGTCGTGTTCGATACTTGCTGTATATACCTGGAAATGACCGGTCTCAATAAGACTCTCGTAGAGATTTTGCAAGCCATTTTGATCCATAGCAATGCTGAAATCCGTCGAGTTCTCAAATCGGTCACTCAGAACCCTCGAGAAACGTTGCAACATACGCTGACGAACACGAACCGAATCCAAGCTCTGTTTATACCTCTTAGTCATTTCAGGGGCAGTTTCCCTTGGCTTCCTTTGCAAGTCACGCTCGAAAGTCTGGCTGAGTCGGTGGAATGCCTTGAATGTCAGCGAACTGAATTGCTCAGCGACCTCAACATCACCACCTTGTAGGTGGCGTCCGATATCGTTGGAGAATTCCCACTCTTGCTCCAGCACTTCCGCCTCTTTGAAAGTGTTCCTGTTGCCACTGAGTTTGAAATTCAGTAGTTTGAAGTAAAACTTCAAAGCATCCAGAACCACCTGATCGAAAGCCTCGTCAATGCATGGCGGAAGATCCCAGCCTGCTTCAGGCTCAGATATGGTGTTGTATTCCAATTTGATTCTTATGGCGAGATTCAAGAGAATTTGGAACTGAGATATCATCTGCTCCTGCATCATGGCATTCTGCGCCGCCGAATCTTTCATCTTCCGCGCAAATTGAAGTCGAACCTTGATGATCTCCTCGATCAGTCGGGAGGAGAAGTTGATGAGAGTAAGAAGTTCCTCGATGTAGGGCGGTAGATGCCGTTTTGCAAAACTTTCAGAGTTCTGAATCAGAGTGCTCTTGGCCTTCTTGATGACCTTTGAAACACCAATAAGAATGCTCTTGTCTCCTTGTAAAGACTTCAACCCGTCCTCCTTCAAAAGCCTATCTATGAACGAGGATTCATCAGAGAGGCCGTTCCCAGACGGAGAGCGCTCTTTTGCTTTGTTGAAATCTAATTCGGCATTTCCGACCCAGCTCTGCAAGATTCCTAGCTCCGTGTTGATGAGTTCAGTCGTATTATGCCAAGATATAACAGCTTCGTAGGTGGCTTGGTATTGAAGTGAGGCCGCGATTTTGTTGGTGGTTTCCAGAGCAGTTCGAGTAGGATAGAGGCCCTCACACTTTTCGATTTTCGCAACAACATCTCTAACCTGATCTATGGCGGGCTTTCCAGCCTCGCTCACACCTTGAACCTCAAATTTGACTATTTCGTCCAAGAGTGTAGCGAGAGTTGATCGAGTATCCTCCACTATCCGCCGTTGCGCTGCCAGCGTTCGCCCGCAAATTTTAGAGCGTATTCCCAGCCAGATCTCTGCCTGGAGGTTTTCTCCTTGCTTGTCTGAAGCTCCTATCAGTCGTTTCTTCTCTTGCCTCACCACATCTCCGGTCAACACAGATGCCAACATGCCATGCCATTCAAGCCGCTCCCGTTTTGAAGGATCCTGGAGGTCCTCTACACTGGGTTTAATCTCGTCATTTCCGTAAAAAAGCAGGGTCTCCTGGTCGTAATGGTCGTTATCAAATTGGGCATCTGAAGGAGACTCGTCTTCCGTATCGGACCCTGTTGCATATCCTATGCTTGGCGTATGTGGCTCGAAGTATTCAAATGGTTGGTCTTGTCGTAGCCGTTGTACATATGCCTTCTCTTGGGCTCGATATGAAGCGTTTGGATCTTGTCGGAAGCGCGAAGTAGTAGAGCCTGATCGATTGCGCTCGGAGATTGATAAGTAGGGCGGTTGCGGGGGTCGACGTGCTGGGGCATATGTACTTGAGGGAGTTCGAGCAGGCGCTGTTGGTCGCTGTGGTCTGGACGTTGCACCATTCAACGGTGAAGGGGAGAAAGGGGTCCCATACGTCCCTGTGCCGTTCGCATCGCCGCTGGTTCTATGCACACGCGCGCTGGAGGTCATGTTGGTGACCGGCGGTCGAGTGTCGATAGATGCGAGCGAGCTGGGATGCTGTGCCGTAGCTGTATCGATTCCTGCTGGTTGAAGAGGTGCAAAATCTTGGGAATCGCCGGAAGAGGCAGATCTCTCGGAATCACTTGTCTGCACATGAGGACGCGCCATTACCCTGGGGGACTTGAGGGAGTCAAGTGTATCGTCCTCTTCCGCGTTGGAGAAGCGGACGGAACGCGGTGTTATATCAATGCTCATAGCAAAGAGAGCGGGAGAAGAAGGGGCCTTGTCGACTGTCGGCGCCCAAGGCAAGGTAATTTACAGCTACTAGCGTCGATGCTCGTGGAGTCGTCTATGCTTTCCGTGAGTATGGTACGGCAGTTTTCGAGGGCGGGTGGGTGTCTCTTGGAGCAGAGCGCTACACTGGAAGCCAGTCTATTATTCTTGTATTTCTAAGGGAGAGGAGGGGAGCGAACCAGCCCTGGGATGCAATGCAATGCACTACCTGTGGAAGAGAAGCACAGTACTCGGCCGCGGATGCTGCATCGTCGTTTGACAATAATCAACCTTTAGAGTCGCACGCACCAGCCCAGCTACTGTACGAAAACTGGTCCGAGCTCTTTTTCTATAAGCTTCAAGTGTGGCTTGTCTTGTTACTAATAACTGACTCGACACTTCCAAACGATTCTTTCAAACGTGACGCTTTATTCCCAGGCATAGTGTCTACAATACAAGTACAAGAAAGCAGTAATACTCCGCACTAGTCAACAAATTATGCCAACCCACTCTTTACATTCCGAGTCAGACACAGATATTTCCAATGTACTGTACGCGTAGAATTCGCCACAGGAGTCAGGATGGCAGCTTTGGCGTGGCAAGCTCTCAGCAGATCAGCCAATAACAATGGGCTACGGCTTATTCTTGAGCCTCGTTCGGCAAGAGAGCAGCACAGGGGCTGGAATCAAGGAATCCTCCAACTCTGGAATTGCTGATACACACTCGGTGCAAATTTAACAAGATTCCCATTCGTGGCAGACGGACATTCGGGACACTTGACACGAGACTCCAAAACAACAAAGATGACATTGGCGCCTATGGAGTAGCAATTTATCATCTTATCTAGGTAGGTACAGTATATAGCGGGGTATCATTTGATAGTGCTTACTCCGTACAATAAATACAAGTACACACTACCCTAGCCAAATCCCAAGAATGATCTCGAGCATTACAATACAAGGCGATATACATAAACTCCTCAAACGATAAAAGAGCTACATTTATAATCTACAGAGTTAGGGATAACCGTTTTCAAGAAGACCTTCACAGTATATATCAAACGAGTGTAGTTTCTACGAGCACCGAGGGGACTCGTACCTTCTTTTCAACTGCGGATACGTTAACTTTCCCTTTTGGCAAATCCTATCATTGATGTAGTCGATTTAATACCCGTTTTATCCATTATTTTGGAAATGAAAAAATAACATCAATACTGTACGAGGTTGAAGAAAGCATGAAGGTGCCGCCATACAGCTCTCTCGTGAGGTGAGGTGAGAACTCGCTTCAGCCTTGTGCCTGCGCGTCACGTATTTTCAAGGAACGCGATAAACTTCTTTCATCCATCCCTACCAGCACCACGCCAGCAGATTTGCCTGGGTTCGAGGCCTTTGTTTTATAACAGAAAGGCCTCATGAACACATTATTCCTATTTCATTGCTATGTCAAGTCGAGATGAGCTACCGGGCTCTGACGCGTCCGCCAAAACCCTCACGCGTTCTGGCTCTGGTATTCTAACACCAGTCTCTGACAATTATCCCACTCTGAGCGATAGCACATTTCTCGGCTCAAAGAAACGCAAACGGGATGGAAATTCGATGGAGGACTTACTGGAGGACAGATTTGTAGTAAAAGTCAGTACTTTCATAAGCCATTGACCACTTTATCTCATAATATATGCAGCCTTACCCCTCTGCTGTCTTCGTCAAACCTAGAACCCTCCAACCGCTCATCCTCTTACCTCGAGCCTATCTGCCATTGGCATCCTTGGATTTAACGTCATCTACGAGTGCCTTGCCCCAGTCGAGACTATTTGAGGCTCATGTTAAGATACTGGAGCTGGAAGAGCGAATGGGAAGCCAACCAATGGTATTGATAGCAAGACTCGACGATGGGCGGACTCTGTATGCTGTAGAACGAGAGGATCGCGGTCTGTATGTAATATGCAGGCTTGGGTCCTGGGTCGACCTACACCAGTTGAAGGAGGCAGCTATTGTATCAAAACAAGAATTGCCCGAGGGGCTCGAGAGAAGAAACTCAATACGACACAACTCGCCAGCTCCCCTTATCACCCCAGAATCCAGCAAATACAGTAAGAAGAAACGACTTGCAATCGAAGCCATTCAATCCATGGTGAAACGTCCATCTACAGGCCTATTGACGGAATCACAGCTGGCCACAGCAGAATTAGAACCAATATTTGATACTCAGCCGGCAGAATCGACAGTCGAACAGCCTCCCATAGATGATCCTGTAACACGTACTGCAGCAGAACTATTTGATAGCGTTCGAACACAATATCTAGAAGCATTGTATATCTCTAAGGTAGGCATGCGTAAAATATAACCCCGACTTCAGCTAATACGTGCAGGCTTCCCTCGCATATTTCGCCAAAGGACCTCTCTCACGAACACGAGCAGCATTCCACCTAGACTATGACTCTACTCTCGATATGAACGACCACGTCGCTTTCTTGGAAAGCCTCGTAATGTCTACGACTCTTATTGATAAGAAATATCGTGATGGGGTGCCAGAATGCGTCTCCTTAATAGACATTCAAGATCACAGTGTAGACGAGGCGATCAAAGCTGCTTCCAAGCCCAAGAAACGGAAAACCAACAAAAAAGTGAAACCGGGAAAGAATGGCCTTTACCCAACTGAGGACACGCTTATTCGACGATGGTGGTCCAATTACGACGATGAGTTGGAATCTGGAGCGCCCGGAACTTCCAAAGATGAAATGACCAAAAGTCGAATTGCTCAATTGCGGATTCGGGAAACCCAGCTTCAAATAATCGTCATTCTGGAAGTGCTCGCTCTCCAACCTTTAGCCACAGGCTCGGACGATGTAGATAGTGGCCTTCCTTCCGGTCATCCTAAAAGCAACATCGTCGAGGGGAAAGAAAAGAACACTAACGCTAAGAAGCCTGATCATTTCGCAATGCTCATTGATGTCCACATTGATAGATTATGTATTTGGCAATCTATTCAACTAGAGTCGATGAAAGCACCTTCGGGGGAATCCCAAAATAGTACAGGGGAACTTGGAAACTCAACGGGGTCTTCGACAAATGGGGATAGCATCCTTAGAGATTTCTGCGTCGAGGTGATTGCACCTTTGTAAGTTCATCCTTCTAAGTCAGTCGAGACGAATTCTAACAATTGATAGCTTCTCTGCTCGTCTGCCTGACCGCTGCGCAGTTATCAATCGCAAGCTAGGAGGCCCGGTTGCATTTTCACCTCCGAAACCAAGACTGTCCAAATCATCAAGTTTCTCAGGTCCGTCTCGACCGGGAGCAGCTACGAAACGTCCTGTCCCAGCCAAACCACGTCGCAGTCTACATCGAGTCTTGACAGACGATCGGGAGCGTCGAAGTGTTTCCCGTGGGCCCGAGCGAGCAATTTCATTAATGAGGTCTGCAACAATGCCAACAATCCCAGGATTGAAGAGGGAAGCCAGCGAAGCTCCATCACTTTCAGGAATTCCCTTCGCGGAGTCACAGACTCTGGCGGCAAACAGAGGTGGCGTTCTAAACTCCAAACGCTTCTCTAGACGAGAAGTCGATTTAGGCAGTCTTGCTCCTGACTGGAATTCTAAAGCAAAGAAGAAAGCTAGTATAGAAGCCGAGCTGAAACAGGCCATTTCGGCACTCAAAAAGCCAAACCGAGAACTGGCTGGGAAAGACTTGGTCGAGACTGCTGAACAGCGGTCAACGTCAGCTTCACACTCACGAAGTATGTCCATCTTGCATATGGAGAACTTTCCAGCTAATGTATTACAGAATCAAAGAAACCTATTAGGAACCCACTCTTCCAAGGGGTGCAGATCTCTGCGACACCCAAGGCGAATCGATCAACGAATGTTTTCGCCAAATCCCAGCCTCAGGAGTTTCCTCGGTACGATGAAGTACCTCAGCAGTATATTGCTCCTTCGCCGAGCATGTCAGTAGTCCCACAGTCAGTTTCTCGACCATCGCGAGAGAGTTTGCAGCTCAGAAACCCCTTGTTCTCTTCAGTTCCAGCGACGCCAACCCGACGACCTCTATCGGCATCATCTGCGCAAAGAGAAGGTTTCCTGGGTATCAACAATACAGACCAGGCGAGCTTTCCCCCCTCATCGCCGTTACATATGCGGCGCTCCAGTGCGCAGCTATTTATTGTGCACGATTCGGCGGTAAAGAGACCGACAGAGTTTTCGACGGCCCAAGGCATTCAAGAAACTCCAGTGAAAAAGAGACCAGAGGACAAATTACAACACAGTCATCCAGCCCCCTCACCCGGGGGAAACAAGGAGAATACTGGAGTAAAAGTAGGAGTTGTAGATGATGGATCGAAAAGTAGTGGCGGAAGACAAGAAGAGTCCATTTATAAGGCGCTAGGATGGGATGACGATATTGATGACCTGGCATGATAATGATTTTGAAAGACTATGGGCATAGCATGGTAAAGGAGTTTGGGGCTGGCACGCATTTTGCATTTGAGCATAGCGACGGTGCTACGGGGGATTGCGTTGGAAGCATGAGCTTTTGCATAGAACAATAATTCTTCACTAAGGAATAATTGTCAGAGCACACGGCCTCACCCCAAAAAGTCAGGGGTATGCTTGACAAGTAGGGAATTTTATAATCATAAGTGAAGCCTTTTGTGATGAACACCAATGCGTTGGTCTCAAGCCCCTGTCACATGCGACTTAACATCTAGCGCGCTTCCCCAGATGTTCATCTCATATCGGTGTACACAAACCACACCTCTACCTTCACAACACAACACCTCGTCCATTCCCCATCCTCTTCTCCAACTACTCAGAAGATATACGAGCATTACCCCAACGCCGGCAACCCGTCCAACATAGACTCCCTTTCCTGCCATTCTCTTCACGAGCGCGCAAACACCACAAGCAATCATGGAAGTATTACAAGGTACGCGTTCCG
>QGMI01000709.1:0-21012 GCA_007821535.1 Lachnellula occidentalis | reverse complement strand
GGAAGGAAGGAAAAGGGATAAAGAAGGGGTTAAGGCCTAGATTATATTTTCTATAAGCTTATACATATCAAGTTTAGTACTAGGACTATAGTAGGTTAGTATTATTATTATATATAACTAGATTTAAAAAAGCTACCTTTTAAAAGTAGTAAGTCAAATGATTTAAAGTCTAATAATATGAAATCTAACTAATACTATATTTTTAGTAGAGAAGCTAAATAAGGAATTAGTATAAGGAGTAAGCTTACTAGCTTAAGACTAATAATAATTAAGGAAACTACTAAGAAGAGCTTAAAATACTAGACCTAAAGCTTATTTAAAGTTGATAAGAGTACTCTTTTATAGACTAAGCTCTAGTATTCTAGATTAAGCATTTAATAGAATTTCGCTTATTTAACTTTAGAGTTATTAGTTAAACTAAGTATATTAAGCTTTAGATTATATTTTTACTAGCTATTTCTAAGATAGATAAAGTATAATTCTCTAGTTTCTAAGAAACTACCTATACTAGTATATTTTACCTATACTAGTATACCTAATAGGGTCTATAGCTTTTATATATATAGGTTTAATAAGAAGGCTCCCTCTCTTTTATATCATAAGGAAATTAAGGATATTTCTAGGATATTACTAGGATATTTCTAAGATAGATCTATAATAGGTCTATAGTAGATCTATAATAGACTTAGGATATTACTAGCATATTACTAGGATATTACTAGGATAGATCTAGGACGGGTCTAGGATAGATCTATAATAGATCTAGGATAGATCTATAATAGGATTTATAATAGATCTATGATAAACCTAGGATATTACTAGTATATTACTAGGATATTACTAAGATAGATCTAGGACGGATCTATGATAGATCTATAATAGATCTATAATAGATTTAGGATAGACCTAAGATAAATCTAGGATACTTCTAGGATAGATCTAGGATGTCAGCTATAATAAATAAGCCCTACTAGGTCGTGTATAGCTACTAGTACATATAGCTACTATTTTAGTAGAGCCGACGATGCGACATAGTCAGGTATGGTACCTATCTAAAAGAAGAGTAGAAAAGACTACTAGAAGGAGCAAACCTATACTTCAAATGCCCTTAGATCGCGGCAGCAGACACCAAGGCTATAGCAGACCCTCCTATACTCCAAATGCCCTCAGATCGATAGTAGACACTATCGCAGGCCGATAAGCATCTAAATGCCCTCATCTGATGTCAAATCGTTCAACATATAGTTAGAGTTAGAATGGAGGCATAGAGAGAGACAAGCGAGAAGGAAGGGGCAGGCTAGGCCTATTTGGGACGGATCTGAAATGTATCTTACAAGCATTTGCTAGCAATTTGGAGTACTCATTGTAATACTTTCTTATCAGTTTCTTATTAGATTCTAGTTAATTTCCTAGGTTACTATTAGCTCCTTAGATCTAAGCTTTTAAGCTGCAGATCTATATTCTTTTATATTCCCCGCTTTTCCTACGATTTTTCCTTTGATTTATTTTAAGCTATAGCAATTTATTTTAAGCTATATCAATTAATACTATATATGATAATACTATTTTAGGATAGCGAGATCTATGTTGCAGAGGCATATAGTAGTAGATGATGTAATAGCATATCCCGTATAAGGCAGTCAAGGCATAAAGAAAGGATTGCTAGTGTTAGGATATAGGATATTCTACCACGTGACTTAGCACGTGACTTAGCGGATGATGACTAAGCGGGAGGCTTAGCCTCCACGCTTCCTCATCCTATAGCAATAGATCAGACATCAACAGCAACAGAGGACCGATTGGCCCTATACGCTAGTGAGACGTGATCACAACCTTGCGATACCTGTGTTACCAACACATACTCTCAACTTCCTATCATGTCGGCTAAGGATTATGAGACTCTCGATGGTCCTGATGCTTCAGAGATAAGACCACAGCCAGACCTCCACGTCTGCCCCTGGAACCGCTCCAGACGCCGAGTAGTCTAGCATCCGGATCTGAGGCCCAAACGGCACAACATTTCCCATTGCTATCGGGCGCCCTGGGAGCCCTCCCAAGAGCGACAAGGAACAGGAACTTCTGCAGTCATATCGGAGGGAATTAGAGATTGCGGACCAAATGTTCTCTGATTGAAGTCGAGCTCTGCCCTGCTTGACGTCAACTCAGTCAGCATATCGTGTTTTTTATTCAGATTATGCAATCCGGCGCTTAACAATTGTTTTTGGGTGCCAATGTAGGCGGGCGTGACTGTTATGTGTTTACCAATATTACATTATAGGGCTTCAAGAGTACCGAATCACTAAACTTCAGCGTGTTATCTCTAAATTCCAGGGGTCTTGCTACTAGCTTCAAATAGCCGATTGCAAGGAAGATGCTGCTGGATGAATTGGGAGTATGTCCAGGTGCAATGCAGAGCATTCTGGTCGGAGGTGAAGTCTTTAGATACAGGACTGCATGACAATTGGTTGGGAGGGGAGGGGTTCCTGCAGAATCAGTAAGGGGGAGTAGCTCCAATTGGTCGGTTCGCCTGGGGAAGCAAATGCGGGGTCCCATAGTGGGGTTTATAGTCGGCTCGTCCTTCTCAGTCGGGGTAAGCAAACGTTACGGGTAAGCAGTTATCACGCTCAAAAAACACACTAATGAGTCGCGATTTTACACTTGAAAACACGCTTTAGATTCTGTATAACTTTACCACCTTGTAGATATATAGGCTAATAATTAATGTTATATAGTTTGATATAGCAAGTAAGTTATCTGATAAATAAAAACTAAAATTAGAAGGGTTTTATAGCTTAAAAGTCAAAAAAGTGTAGATTTTAGATACTTTTTAGGTGAGGAAGTGCTATAAAATAGGCGTAGAAAATGCCTTTTTATGATTTTAGTAAGGAAACTATATAGTATAATAATTGCGTATCTGCGAGAGTAAAGCGAGCGAAGAAGGATTCAAGAAAGGACCGACTGTTATATGAAAGACGGCCCGTATCTCGCTCTCAACATACAGTAAGCTTAATTGCACCTAACCGCCATCCTTTGCTGCAGGGCTAGCAGCAAAAGCTCGATGATCTCCGTGCCTTAGTCTCTACTTTTCAACTGTTGCTACCTATGAAAAGCTTTCATGACTAGACTCGTCGGCCTTTTGACTCGTTCAAGTCATGCAGGAGTATTCCCCCGCAGTCCATCTCGCTCGTCGGGATGAGAGGCTGCAGGCAACATGCTTCCACACCAGTGATTAGTCTGGAAAGGGAAACTACAAAAAGTATTAAAGCCTTTTATTCTCAAGAATCCCACGTGGAAGTTCCTTCAAGTTCTTGCTGTCATTTCTAAGTCATGGCTGTCCTGTTGTCCTGGCTGGCATTTGCCCTTGCAGCTGTATCTGCAACATCACTTGTCCCTCGAGCCAATTCCAGTGACCCTCTGGCATTATGTCCAGGTTATACAGCTTCGAATGTGAAGACGACGTCTTCTGGTCTTACAGCAGATTTGAATCTTGCCGGACCGGCGTGCAACGCTTATGGTGATGATTTGAAGAACTTAACGTTAGAGGTGGTTTATGAGACAGGTATGTTTCGGTCATTGCCTTCTTACAGCTTGAAAATATCTAACACAGCATACAGATGATCGAATCCATGTCAAGATTCAGGACCCTGCCAACAGCGTATATCAGGTTCCAGCGAGCGTTCTCCCTCGCCCTGCTGCCTCCAACGGAACTCATTCCAAGAAAGCCAACATCCAATTCTCATACAAAGAGTCTCCATTCTCGTTCTCCATAAGTCGAGGGAAAGAGATTCTCTTCGACACTTCAGCAGCAAGTCTCGTCTTCGAGTCCCAATACCTTAGACTGAGAACCTCCCTACCAGAAAATCCTAATCTTTATGGTCTGGGCGAGCATTCCGACCCTTTCCGCCTCAACACCACGGATTATACCCGCACAGTCTGGAATCAAGATGCTTATTCAATTCCGCTCGGTGCCAACCTGTACGGAGCACATCCTGTTTATTATGAGCACAGAACTACCGGCTCTCACGGGGTGTTCTTTCTGAATTCAAATGGCATGGATATCAAAATTAACAATACAAATGGGAAGGATCAGTATTTGGAATACAATACTATTGGAGGCGTCCTGGATTTCTACTTCCTGGCTGGTCCGACGCCAATTGACGTATCCAAGCAATATGCCGAAGTTGTGGGAACTCCCACCATGCAAGCGTATTGGGCATTCGGATTCCACAACTGTAGATATGGATATCAAGACGCTTTTGAAGTAGCAGAGGTAGTTTACAACTACTCAAAGGCAGAGATCCCACTGGAGACAATGTGGACAGATATTGATTATAGTACGTGCCAAGAGCCCTATTGCCGGCCTCTATAATTACAGAGGTAGCGCTAACTTTCAACTCTCAGTGGACAGAAGACGTGTACAGTTCAAAACCCTACAGCTTAGATGAATAACAGCTGACTCTTTAGGTGTTCTCTCTTGATCCAGATCGATTTGCTCTGAGTAAGATGCAAGAAATTAATCATTACTTGCATTCGCATGATCAGAAGCAAATTTTGATGGTCGATCCAGCTGTGGCATATCAAGACTACCCTCCATACCAAAATGGGGCTCAGGACGATATTTTCCTCAAGCGAGACAATGGTTCCTACTTTATTGGGGTCGTCTGGCCTGGTGTTACTGTTTTTCCAGATGTATGCAAATTCCTTGAGCATCCCGTTTCTTATTTGGGGATATTCGCGGTGTCTTGAGACTCCAGATACTCCCAAGCTCCAAATAGCTTCTTGATTAGACAATGCTGACTCTGTGAACTTGCAGTGGTTCAATACCGGAATCCAGGACTACTGGAACAGCGAATTCTCAGGCTTCTTCGACCCGTCAAACGGTGTAGACATCGATGGATTATGGATTGATATGAATGAACCTTCCAACTTTAATTGTCCAAACCAATGCGACGATGTAGGTTTTGAATCCTTCACCTACTCCGCCAAAATACTCTAAACTGACGTTATCGAAGCCATATACTGCTGCAATTGGCTACCCCCCGCCTCCTCCAGATGTTCGGTCGCCACCCCGCCCTCTTCCGGGCTTCTCTTGCGACTTTCAACCAGCTGGAACACCTTGCAACGGGACTAAAGAAAGGAGAGACATTGCTGCTGCTCCTTACAGTCCAGCCCTTCAACTAGAAGAACGGCAAGCTGCTGGGCAACAACTTGGTCTTCCTGGACGTGACCTGTTGTTCCCTAAATACGGCATCCACGCTGCTATTCCTTTTGCCCCCGTCGATGCTCCTGGAGGTGCAATATCAAATCATACAGTCAACACAGATCTCATTCACCAGAATGGCTTGGCTATGTACGATACCCATAACCTCTATGGAACGAGTCAGTCTGCCATTCCAAAAAAAGCGAGGCCCGGCTAATATATCTAGTGATGTCTACTGCTTCAAGGATTGCTATGCAGAACCGCCGACCCGAGGAGAGACCCTTGATCATCACACGAAGCACGTTTGCCGGTGCCGGAACAAAGGTAGGTCACTGGCTGGGTGACAATCTGAGCGATTGGCCACATTATCAACTTTCAATTCGAGGAATGCTGGCTTTTGCTTCAATCTATCAAGTGCCCATGGTAGGATCAGATGTTTGTGGCTATGACCAAAATACTACAGAGCAACTTTGCGCTCGATGGGCGACACTTGGCGCTTTCAGTCCCTTCTACCGGAATCACAATGGTTTAGAGCCCGATATTCCCCAAGAGTTCTATCGGTGGGAAAGTGTAACTGTAGCCGCGAAGAAAGTCATTGACATCCGGTACCGACTATTGGACTACATCTACACAGCTCTGTACCACCAAACACTTGACGGCACACCCCTTATAAACCCACTCTTCTACCTCTACCCGCAAGACTCAAACACGTTCGGAATCGAGAACCAATACTTCTACGGCCCTTCTCTACTCATCAGTCCCGTAATCGAAGAAAACTCCACGACCGTCTCAGCATACCTGCCAAAAGACATCTTCTACGATTTCTACACCCACGCTCCCGTGCAAGGGCAAGGCGCCAGTATCACCATCAGCGACGTGCAAATCACCGATATACCGCTGCACTACCGAGGCGGAGTCATCGTCCCGCAGAGAGTCAAGAGCGCCATGACGACGACGGAACTCCGGAAGCAAGATTTCGAAATCGTGGTAGCGCTAGGAAGCGACGGCAAGGCGTCCGGAGAGCTCTATCTCGACGATGGAATCAGCTTGAAGCAGAAGTCGTTTACATACCTGCAGTTTGCTTTTGATGGGAAGAAGTTCAGCGTAAAGGGAACTTATGGGTATAATCCTGGCGTGGGCATCGCGAGGATCATATTCTTGGGAGTTGGGAGTAAGCCGGGTGGGTGTTCGGTCAATGGACAGAATTCTGCGGATTTCACGCATGATGATAGTACGGGAGAGGTTGTAGTGCCGGTTGGAAAACCGTTGACAGGAGACTTTGAGGTTTCGGTTAATTAAAGGGGCAGTAAGTGAGTCCACAATTCAATTCTATGGAAATATTATAAGAGAAGTTATATAAGAATACAAGCACTAGCACGAGAGCAGCACTTGTCTAAATAGCAAAGTTACGCGGCAACCCATCCAGCCATTTCCTCAAAGTATCTGGTTGCTCTTGCCTTAGACCTTGCACACACAAGCATAATCCGTTTACCCCAACCTCGGTAACAACGACTTGGTCATACTCCTGCAGCATAACAGCTGGCTGTTGAATACCTAGCAAGGGAGTAAACGAACAGCCATTATGATGGTAAATGCAATGAAAATCCGCCGCTGCAAACTTGGTAAATGTTCCAGAAAGCCAGCTTACTGTAGCAACTGCAACCAAACCCCTACACCACCAAAGAAGCAGCAAGCATGACGAGCCCACCAAACCCATCCATTCCCGAGCACCACTCCTCCCAATGCCTAGCATCCAAGGACGTATACGGCAGCGCCGCATCGCTACAATGCGACTGCTGGCTCTCGTCCAGCTTCACCAGGTCGCCATTGGCAGCCAGTCCAAAAGCCGTCTCGGCACCAGGCGCCCTCTCGCTCTCCGCCTGCCACACGTACTCATCGCCTGCTTCCCAGAGCTGTTTCTTCGCGGGCAGCGGCGCTAGGATCAGGTCTGTTTGCAGCTCGCAGAGGGCCGCGGGCTCGAAGTAGACTAGCATGGCTACGACGCGGAAGACGACGGCTAGTCTTTGGTGAGGTTTCAGGTTAGTGGCTTTATGGTAAGGATGTGAAGCTCATCGTGATGGAGTGGGTGGAGGCTTACCTTCGTCGTGATTCCTCGAATATCCAAGCTTTCCAGGGTGTGTAGAGACCGTAGTCGGGGCGCGTGTACTGCATGCTGCATGTGATATGGCAAAGCGCGATATGTTTAGCTATTACCTATATCATCTCGTTAGAACTCAGGTAGGAGGACAGAAGCAGGAGATGGATAGACTGACGGTCACGGTTGTGGCTAATAGGAAATCAAGGTTGTTGTGGTCTGTCTCGCCTTCGTGCATCCTTATGAGGATATAAATGGACAGGGCCTGCATAGCAGCAAGCAATCCCCAATCGCCCAACTTCGCAGGCTGAATCTACCGGTCAGCTCCTTACTGCATGGACATGCATCGCAAACTCAACGTGCGTACCTCTTCACACATATGTTCACATTCCAGCCGCACATTCTTCCAGAACAACTTTCGACTTCCCTTGACCCCACTGCTGATCATATGAACCAGACTGATACAATTGCTCAGTGGCTCCATGTGATCATTCTCGACATCGGAATATATCAGACGTGGATGAATGAAAGGTGGAAGCGTGTTGTAGCGCAGCATCATCAGGGGATACGATTTCAGAGTGTGAAGTATGAGATTGGCAATATTTTGTGCCCCGGTCGTCAACCTGGGCTTTTGGATGAATGATCGGACCATTCGAGTTGGCGATCTTGGTATCGATACATTCGGAGAAGAGTGGGCTTGTTGTTCTGGTGGATCGGTTGAAGGTGTTGAATGACTAACTAAAGATGACGAGGCCGATGAAGGGTACTGAATACGCTTATCGTTCGTCTGTAGATCCAAGAATTCGGCGAAATCGAGCTCTGGGTTCTTCCAATCAAAATATTCCGCACCGAAACCTGCAAACTCTGGATCTGATGTGACAAGCGTACTGTCGAGAATGATATCACAAGCATCACCTGCTTCTTGGCGACTCTCAGTACTGGGAGATTCTGGCACCAATAAAGGTGCCATGGTCCGCCGTTCGACTGGCCCTTCATCACCGTGCTGAATCTTTGGCCCTGCGCCTTTGGACGTATTCGCTGGGTAACAACATTCGACGGCCTTGATGATGCACCTCGAACATCCCGGCCGTCTATTATCGCAACGCGCCTTTCTTCTGGCACAAGGAATACAAGATCGAGACCGAGTGGTACTACCAGCTCTTCGGGACCGACAATAGTATCCATGCCTCTTCAGCGTGGAGTCTGAAATACTGTTAGTACAGACTCGACGGCAGGAAGGAAGGAATATCTGGTGGAAGGATAATAACTCAACTCACCCTTATCGAACGGTTTATTGCACTGCCCGCACCGCAGGACAGATTGCATATCTCCTTTGTATTTTTTCAAATTAGACCGCAGTGATAAGTCATGGCACTTGTCAAGTGGAATACCTATATGAGAACTCGTCACATTTGTCAGCATTTGTCAGCCCAAATACTGTATCTCCGCCCAACCAACTCAGTCGGGCGGAACATTTTGTACTGTGAAGCATCCCGAAACACCCTTTTCTGAATTGAGAATAGCTTATGGGGTGGAACAATTTGCAAAATCCAAGAGTGTGTCGTATACTTGTTTCAGTGATCTTCAATTCATTGTAGAATCTACACGGCTTTCGCAGACGTGATGTGGTGCCACACTTAACATCACAAATTGCACCGCTCCGTTACCAAACCCGAGTTGTAGACTCAACCATATATATGTGAAGATGGAAAACCGTTCAGCCCAAAACATATTCCTCATCGAACAATCGACCCAACCTTCTCAAACCTCCAAACATCTTACCAATAAAACACCATGGCGGCTCCCTTCCCATCCCCAACCCCAACCTGGCACACCAAAACACACCCTTCCATATCTCCCACCCGCCCCGAGCTCTCCGCCAAAGGCAAGACCGTAGTCATAACCGGCGGCGGGACAGGCATCGGCGCAGAGACCGCTCACCACTTCGCCGAAGCAGGCGCATCTCGGATCGCGCTCCTGGGCCGTAGGCAACAGCCGCTTCTCGACACCAAAGCCTCCATCGAGCACAAGTTCGGCAACGTCGAGGTATTCGTCGCCGCCGCCGATGTCACAAAGAAAAGCGAGGTAGACGCAGCCTTTGCAACATTCGTCGGCAACGGAAAAATCAACGTTTTGGTCAGTAATGCGGCCACCGTTGGCCTCCAGGAGACCGTCAAGGACGCGGACAGTGACGAGTTCCTCGATGGCATTCAGCAGAACATCAAAGGTTCATTGATCGTTGCGCAGGCATTCCTGCGATATGCGTCGGTGGACGCAGTCGCTATCGATGTTAATTCGTCCGCTGCACATATCAATTTCGCTCCCAAGTTTGCCCCATACAGCATCGCCAAGCTAGGGGTCTTTCGGCTTTGGGATTATCTGGCCTTTGAGAACCCGGAAATAAGCGTTTTCCATTTGCAGCCTGGCGTAGTTAGGACTGCGATGAATAGGGAATCCGGGGGTGCCGATGCTGTTGGCTTTGAGGATGATGGTAAGTGAAATGTCGATTTGCCAGGTGGAATTTCGTGGAGCTGACTTTGACTTAGTTTCTCTGCCAGCCAGTTTCAGTGTATGGCTTGCAAGCCCCGAGGCGCGTTTCTTGAAAGGGAAGTTCCTGTGGGCGAATTGGGATGTAGATGAACTCAAGGCCCAAGCCAAAGAGATTGAAGCGAGTACGCGGCTCAGTATTGGGCTCGTTGGGTGGCCGTTTGGAGGTTCCAGTTGGAAGTCCATGTGGAAGGCTTAGACTACCAGTAGTGCTTAGCTAGTGATTAAAAGAGTTGAGAGGATAGATAGGAGAAATATACTTGTTGATTTGGTGTAAACTGGGGATAGTGACACGTGTGACATGCTTCGAAAACATGGACTGCAGGTAATATTGGACAAGAAAGCTTTTGAATGGTGAACATGGGCGAATTATCTTCATATGTATGTTTTCTTTGGGGTAGGTAATTGAATACCTGGTCAACCCGCTCCCCACTTTCATCATCAGCCCTTCGACGTCAGTATTGACATCCATGAATTCCTTCATTGGCCAATAGAATAGGGCTTAACCTGAATCCCTTGAATGGGGTTTGATATGCCTTCATTCAATAACCCATCATGAACCTCCCACGTTCTTGGTATATGTAATCTTCTCCACATTCACGCTCTCCACCCCATTCGCATCTTTCCTCAATTGATACACATAAAGCGTGAGACCGATTCCTTGGACCTGATATCACGCAAAGTCAGCACAAACTTCAATCTCAATCTTCACCTTGGCAGACTCACATCCATCAAGCAAAAGCTCGGAACCATCTCCTCCCCATCCCCCGTCCACCCGGTTGTAAACGCCCCGGTCGCACTTCCCGGATTCACAAAAAAACTTATTCTCATACTCAAACGCATCGAATCTATGCGTACCCCCCCAACACAGCACATCCACATCCATCTTATTCGCCTCGGCCAGCATGAGATCCATTTCCATGGGCGCCACCATTGTAAAGCCTTCCAGGAACCCAATCTTCAGCGAGCCATGCGTAACAGTCTGTGCAAGCGGTAACGACGTAGCGTCGGCGTCGAAGCGGCCTTTGACGATCTTCAGGTCCGGCGATATGCTGCGCAGATAGTCGTAGGTGGGCTTGTCTGTGAGGTTGCCTAAGCAGAGCGTCTGGCCGATTTTGCCGGGCGTGAGAAGCTTCTTGAACTATTTGAAGCTGTTAGTAGGATGTGCGAGTATATTGAAGGGTGCAACCTGCCTTGGCTGGTATATCTATAGCTCTATCTGGGATGTGCAGGTCGCCAATGACGAGGACGAGGCGGGAGGTCATTCTGGCGGTGGGGTGGTATGGAGATTTAGAGAGGCGTTATGATGAGACCATGGGCGTTTTCAGCTTCCTGGTGTCTGCGCTGTAATAGTGAAGCAGCTCTTGCTTCGAAGTGTTTGTACGTTGCGGCGCAAGATCTTGTATTATTGGACGTGCATGTTGACGATGCGATGCCTCGACCCTTTGAAGCTGATGCTGAGCTGATCGCTACCGAGGTTTCCCCAGCTAGCGACCACGTGTCACAAGGCGAGAAAGGGGTTAAAAGTATTTGCCTTTGCACATCACATTCATCGTACTCACCAATTTCTCAAGCAAGCTTTTGTTCCCGTTTTCATATTTAGTTTAAGGGAATTAGGTTGTAGAGTAATCTGCATTGATATCTGAATCGATCCAGACTGGCTTTCTGAATCACCCTTTCTTATATCCAGGTATTGACAGGAATATCTGCCTGTAGATAGGTATTTTGATATCTGTAAACCCATCCTTTAACGTTGCAACTAAGTAGCTTATAGACATCGATTGGTTCTAATCCTTTTAAGAGACTATTTCAACTACATTTCCGATCCCACTCTAATCCCAATCATAGCCCGTAACTCACCAACGGAAGTCCTAAACTCAGGTAAATATGCTGAAACCTAGTGCGCCTGAGAATTGCGTATTTGCTAGACACACACAGAGATCAAATACAAACTTATAACTAGCTAAAAATAAGGTGAACTAGATAAAGTCTCACTGCAAAACCAAGGCTTATTAGATTCCAACGCGGATCTTGCGGGAACACCAATATCTTGTTTGACCTTCTTACAGGTCTGAAATAGGAATACAATCAACTCCTAGTGCAGGTGCGACGACGTTTTCTACTCTCATGCGGTTGGACACGAAAAGGCTCGTACAAAGTTCTCGGCTTGCCGATTCTTCCCTGCTGGGATTTTATTCTCAAATATCCCGTAGCTGAAGACGATTAGCAAGTATGGCCAGTAAAGGAGGGGAGCACAACATTCCGAATGCATCATCCACGGGCACAGCAACCGGTTTAAATCCAACCTTGGAAATAAAAGTCCCGTGGCATCCATCAACATGTAGGTACCCAACACCTCATTCAGACTAGAGAAGTGGACTTGGCCACCTCGAGGTTGAAGGTATACCAATGCCTTTTTGCTTTTGCTTTTGGCCGAACTTGTGTTCCCACAGGGGAATTAAATAGTTCCGGCAGAACTTGCCATGTAGCTTGTCTCAAATCGTGTAAAACGTCTGTAGAGGATGGCGGAAATCTTGCATTCAACTTAAGACATATTCACGATTCACAACCTCGTGGTGCAACGTCCGAGTCTCTAGAAGCATCTCTCCAGCGGCATGATCACGAGCACACAGAGTTCACGGATCGCCTCCACCGCTATTCTTGGTTATTTGCTTTCAGTTTGATGGTACAGACAAAGACAGACAAAGCCCCTGCTTTCACGTGGCACTCGCCATAGAGTACAAGTTAAAAATACATTCTTAGAGCAGCGCGGACCAGTTCCTCGAAGAAGAAGAGGAATTTACCATCCCTTGCCGTCGGTGACTAACAAGTCCCAGAAAAAAGTTCCTCTCCTGTGGGGAACAGTCCCTTGGGTCACTCTCATGCAAGCTCCCGGAGTAGGGGAGCTCGGGGAGATTCGATAGTCCATTCTCACGAAACTACCTATGCAACACGTGCACGACGCAGTATCACTTCCCCTGCCCCTCGGGCAATGGCGGTTTGCAACGGAGAAACCAGTCTCGACGGTTGAGTGTGTTTGCCAACGTGGTGTTACATGCAGTGGCCCGTGAATACAAAAAGGTCAGTGACTGCGTTATGCTCACGTGAAGCAGGGAGTGCTTTCCTGTTGTGCCTCGAAAGGTAATCGGCTATGCTCTCCTTCGGAGAGACCTCCTCGGGCTCAAGGAGGGAGACATGTATGGAGATTGAGATCTCCACACCCTGGGCTTCATCAGGTTGTGCTACACCGAGTATGCAAATCTCACGTGTTTGATAGTACATGCATGTGAGTTTCAGATGGGGAATACAGTGCGGTAAACACCGAAGGGATGTATAACTCGGAAGACATTGACAGTGCTGTATGAACTGTGTGTTCGGAAGTGTGTGCTTGTAGTGACGAATAAGAAAGCACAATGTTGAAGACCATTCCAGAGTGATAATCCAATAATAAGAATTATGCCAGAATAACCAGAAAGAGACAAAGCGTCGGTCTTCTGCCGTCTCCGAGAAGGCAACACAAATACCTGGATGGCCAATGTAAGGCTCGGGGGTCGTACAAAGGCGTGTGGCACAACAGCTGTCACTTTGTTTTGGCGCGGAATCCAAGCGATTGGGCGTCCGTCGTGTGTGCCTGAGAACACAACCCAACAAAAATCTCTTCACAAAGTTCACCACCAACTTAGTCTCTGGAGTAGTCAATCTGGAGTCTGGGGTCTGGACTCTGGACAAGGACAAGGTACCTAGCGCCCAATGACACCAAATGCACTAGGAATCGAATCAAGGCGGGCCGGAACGGCATGAGGCTCCCTCCATCATGCCGCTTCTTGGGATTTTGCTTGATTGCTGGCCAGGCCAGGGGAGGCTGACGGCATCCTATGAAAATTTGTTTCGTTCTAACAATCAAATCAACGAAAACACAGACTTCTTTTCTCAACAGCTTAACGACCCAATGAGCTAGATAAAGCAGTCCTTGCTTCCTACAGTCGTCGCTCCTAGTTGAAGTGGAGAAGAGCCCTTTCCCAGCAAAACGAGGCGAGGTAACACTTGAACTTGGCGCCAGCGGGACACAGCATCCATCAGTCAGTCAGTCATACATGACATTGGTACGAGGCAAGGCAAGGCAAGGCAAAAAATGCCTTCCTTGCCGCGGAGATTTTCAAGGAGAGAAATGCGAAATCTCAGTGACCACTACACAGACATTGAAGCCAGCCAGCCACAACACGTGGAATGAAAGAAACAAGCCTGAACAAGGCCAAGCCGCAACGAATGAGAATTTCTTTTACAAAAAAACATCAGCTCACAAAACAGCGTGATTACTTACCTATAGGAATCGGATCTAGGTAAACAAACTTACAAAGTAAGGTGAAACTTGGGAGCATTCCTAGCCTGTCTTGCGCTGTCCTAGGAGTCCGCAATTACCCATTCAATTATCCATAGTTCAAGCAATACAGAACGTGTAACGCCCGCAGCCAATACCTCCCCTACACGGTGCGGTCTCCTCATACCCGAGAGCCGGCTCTCACCTCCCGTCAGCATCATCATAATCCCCATAGAAATTCCAGTCATACTTTGTAAATTACCTTGAATGCTAAAGTACCTTATTTTGCTCTGCATTCCGGTCTGGCCTTTTTGCATATAGTTCCGGGCTTGGGGGCCAGTCAAGTACTCGGTAAATTTCAATCAATTCAGCCCTGCCGAAACGCAAGGCAAGGAACAGCGGGAAGGGCCGGTAAAATCAATCCTCTTGGTGCATGGACGACAGGAAGCTTTCACGCCGTATTATACGGAGTCCATATAAAATATACCGTAGATCTGAAGCAACTTGTTCGCTGGGACAGATGCCTATAATAGGTACCTTGTAAAAGTATAAATCTATGCGTCGAAAGTCGATTGTTCGTGAAAGGTAAAGAAACGTAAACAACCTGGATGCAAAACGAAGCGGGACTCCACTCCCCTTCCGCCAGCACCGTCAATAGTCATGCCCTCAATGCGAGCCTACCTACCCAATCCATAACAACATCAATCCTGCTCTCAAACATTAATTTACTCCACCACCAAACAACAGACTGTTTCAACAGTGTCGATTCTTCACAGGTCCGTCCCTGTACTGTATAAATCTCGTCATCTGAAAAACGCTGTCGGGACTCGGTGTCGCTATATGTCGGCATCATCCCTGATATCGTTTCCGGCAGCTGGCGTGCATGGCATGGCGTTCTTTCGGTGGGGAAGTGGGTGTGAGCTCATTGTACCCATACCCATACCCATCTTCATTCTGCCAAGTTATAGAAAAATTCTATAGCTATCATCCTTACCTATACAGTACCTACCTATTGCCTTTATTGACAAACCTGCTCTGCAAATAAATTAAACTAAATAAACAATTAATCATGAATGAATGAATGAATGAATGAATGAATGAACGCGCGTATATTTTGCTTGTTTGTGTGTAGTACAGAAAGAAGACAAAATATGGAATAAACTTCTAATGCTGTTTGGAATGTAATCACTAATAAACACTAAATCGAATCATCTATTTTCTAGCCGCGCCCGCCCACAATTTAAGCTCCCCTTCCCTCCCCCTCAACTAGATTATAATCCGGACCCTCGGGTCCGCCCGGCGTCTCAGCTCAGTGACATCTTCATCTATTGACAAGCCCCATAGTCCAGACTGTATACTCCGTAGAATTTCAAGTCCTTTGACCTAATTTACCTTAATTAGTTTTCGACCAGCGAAAGAAGGGGCTTGCATAATTAGGGGTCTGGAAGGTTCACTTTTGACTTTCTAGCCGTCTGCTCTAGACAGGGACTATTCAAGATAAGGTTCCTTGGTTTTGGGGCGCTAGGTGACGATTAGTCCTGAGTTATACTAATTATGCGATCTTCCCGTTTAATCCTCCTAAATCTATTGAATTTACTAGGGGTAGAAAGTTAAAACACATGTAGTGGCAAACTCAATCGTGGCCAACGCATATGGTGGATCAAATGGTGGAAGAGAATCGTGATGATATTGGATGTACTGGTAATGACCTGGTGATAACGTGATCACTTGAGATACAGGGAGGATGTTGAGTTGAGGACTCAAGCCCTATCAGTTTATGACGGGCTTTGTTTCATTGCTATACTAAGCTCGTGTTACCACTAACCGAGCGAGCCTGCTCTGAACGACCAGGACAAGTGAGAACCGGTGTTTGACAACATGCAAAACCCTGTCTCGAACAACTATTGTTCACAACACTGAAGCTCCTTTGAGCCAGAACACAAAAACAAATGTGTTGTAGCAGTACCCCCAAATCCTGCAATTTGCTCCTGATGCCTTGCTCCTGGGGTATGATTCCTTCCCCTTCCATGAAAATGCCCGAGTATACAAATGAAAATAGTTTTTCTTGTTGGAAAGTAGCGACTGTTGCTCCTGCACAGATATCCCAATGCTTTACACCCAACAATTTTTTATGCCAAAGAACAAACGAGATATGATGCTCCGTAAAATGCTTTTTGTTACAACCGCCATGTTTCGTGAATTGTGATAGAACGCCGATCCAAAGGATGTGAGAGGAGGTATGGGTATTTATTGTACCGAGAGAGATGTCTGAGAAAACGCCGGACGATGCTGAGTGTCGGATGTGGGAAATCGTGTATTAAAAGACGATGAGGAAAGGTTCTAGATCGAGCAGAATATCTAGTGGTGAAATGCTCTAATTGGTCGACTGTCGCCTTGAATATCGTGACTGGTCGAACGAGCTTGCGTACGCCCTTAGAGCCTTCTTTGATTCATCGGAGAGCTGACATGGTTCCGAAGTCGTAGATGATGTTGAGCTTTGGAGGGAGAAGAGACTGGACTGGGAGCTGGAAGGCGTCAAGACAGGCCGTGAGGTGAAGGCTACAGGCGATGGATGCGGTTTTGAAGCTTGGTAGGAAGAGGACTGTGCGGAAGAAGTTGTGCCATATGGTTGTGCATTTCCAAAGTTGTAGGCCGGCTCGAGGTAAAAGGCAGCATTCGACGGCCTCGTAGTTGGCCATGAGAAGGGGCCTCGGGGGGAAGTTGGGGAGCTCGCTGCTGAGCCTGCATTCGACGACGCTACCTCGTACTCCGCAAGACGGCAGGATTCCGAGCAATATACTCTGCCATCCGTTTGCTTGTCACAAGCAAGACAGAAATCCGGGGACCAATCCATATCACTGGTCATGTTGGGTAGTTGTATTTATTGGTTTGTTGCTGCAGAGCGTGTGAGGGTTCTCTTGGAGGGAACTTTTCGAAGGCGGACGAAGCTTCTTAAAAGAAGGTTCCGAGTCGGTTGGGGTTGTTTGTGCAATTGCTGTGTACGCAGAATTGTATGATGGTGTGACTCAACAGGTGGAGCCTTGTGGGAGAGGAAGATTTGTGTGAAGTCGCTACGCTTTTGAACAATGCACAAATTATGGAGCAAATGGTGTGATGCTTGAGAAGGCTGGAAGTGTTGTTGAGATATGAGGCGATGATGGTGAGAATGATGCCACTTCAGTTCTTGAAGGAGGATGTTGTAGGAAGACAAGGATGGGGTAGATGTTGAAGGTATCGAAGTTCAGAATTGAAGCATGAGGGAGGAGGAGGAGGTTGAACCATATACTCACGATGGCGTGAACACCCGTATGGCTTGGTCCTGCAGCAAGTGCAGGCATGGTCATTTTTCCCTCAATGCGCCAGACCCGATGGGAACAAGCGTATAACCTTGCAGTCAGTCAGCAGGGAAGGCATGCACTGATGGTGTGTTGCCGCTAGGCGATGCGCGGCTTGGGGCGGCCATCAAAAACAAATCGAAATTTCAGCAAGCAGGATGCCGCCAAGCTGCCCATTGCCCAACATGGTGTGGTGTATTTCAATTGGCGGTTGTGGCCGCATCTGCGAGTTTATTCCCTTTTTTGATTCGGAGAAAAAGATTATTATGTTTGTCTCCTTGGGCTTATTTAATATTATGGTGCATTGGTGGAACGAATAACAGCCTGCACAGTGCCTACTGTACAGACCAGCCAGTATGAATTATGAAGACGTCTCCAGCAGAGCAAGCACGCCGAGTCCCCCACCACGCATCCCACGCATACTGTAACTCAACTGCGCAACTGCTCGTAAATTTACTGTACTGCCTTGCGCTCTCTGTTGTTACTGGCGACTGTCCACATTGTTCCTGCACGCTTCAGGCGGCGACGTGGGATGTGTTTTGAAGCGGACAGGATACGGCTAGGAAGAACTGCACCAGCGGGGATTTTGCATTGCATCGTGCTGTAGCCTGTAGCCTGTAGCCTGTAGCCTGTAGCCTGTAGCCTGCCTGTATGGACACACCTGCCTGAGGTACAGGGCGTTGCTGTCTCTTTGCAGCGCATTGCTCGCCTGTGGACTCTGTGGAGACCTGGAATGCCAGAAGAAGCGGGAAAACACCAGGTGGCGCCGTCGAGTGGTGACTCTGCCAGGATGACCGGGAAAGACGCTAAATTATCCCTCCCAAATGACGACCGCCGACCCTTTCTCCTCCATTCCCGCAAGGGTCCGCCAAATGTCATGTTATTCCTGGCGTTGCCGCTGCATCCCCTTCCCAAAAATGGGGCAGGGGCAATTCTGCGACGTGGAGCAAGGGTTCGCCAAGCGCCAGAACTGGTTTGAGATTGTTCTACCGTAAAGTGAAAGACAACAGAGATAAGTTTCAAATTTATGCAACATCTTTGCTCTTGGTGAACAGTTCAAAATACGAATACACGGAGCTGGGCAATCCCTATGCAAGTCCCTCTACAGCTTTATGCACTCAAGAGGGCTTGGCTGCTGCTCGGCCGCCCCTGCCTTGCCTTGCCCAGCTGAGACGCTGAAAATCTGTCTTGATGGGTGCCTCACTAAGGGTCTCATCTGCCTTGTTAGAGTGGCATGAAAACTGAAGGCCACCTCTCAGCACACTCTCGGTGTCTTGCCTGTGACTGGTCACAAGAAACCGGCTAACCAGATTGTCTTTTGGCAGCATGAGCTGCGTGCCGCTTTGATTGGCTGAAGCCCTTCTCCCCATCTGAACTGCATACTATGCTCCATTTGGAGCTGGCTGCAGCTTCATGTTCCCCTCCTATACATTGTGACACTCACTACCACTATCGCAGTTGCCCGCATCGTGAGGGGTTGCCCTGGGCTGGGCTGATGTGGTACTTTCAATTGGATGATATCCATACAGAGGTCAGCATTCTAATTTGGTTTGCCGTGCTTGGGACAGCCAATACTCGTGATATCTCCTCTTCCAAGAAACTCCCCAGAGCGAGCTGCAACAGCGGGTAGACGGCTCTTGTATGCAGGCACCGCTTAGCTGGTGTTTGGTATTCAGAATCCAACAGTTGTACAACGTGCGCGCCCTCTTCAAACGTTTCAATTCAAAGGTTGGGTAGGTTGGTAGATCAGTCTTGAAGAGCGCGCGGTCCAGTGACCAAGTGCTGATCGAGTACAAGCGTCTGAGCTATTGAACAAGTCCTATCTGTTCAGTAATCATAGCCAAGATGCAATCTCATTGAACCTGGGGTATCTGTTTTAGTTTTAGTTTTTCGGCGTTTATCTTGCGATCAGACCCTTCCTTTTCCCTCGATCTATTTCGTGCAACATGCTTGCGGCATGGCTTTGGGGTCTGCAGGATCAGTACCGGAAGTGTAACGACAGCGGCGGCATAGTTCAATAATCACGAACTATTGACAGGAAAATCAAGCCCTTCGGACTTACGCATCGGCCAGCACACCTTCTTTGAAACGTTTATTGCCTGACCCATGTTCAAGCTTCATACTGTCCCGTATCTTTGTGGAGAAGCAATCAACCTGCCAGCATAGGGTCACAGCGTCTGCGGAGAGATCTCCTGTAGCTGAGACATTTATCAGTCCGAAGGTATTCACATATACTTCTATCACCATGGTAAGTTATTACCAGCACGTGGCAACAGGCTACAGTACGAACTGCAAGTTGGTCTCGATTGGAACACGAAAGCATTGATACTACGCCATCCTTTCCGTGTATTGCACCTTTCCAATACGAATACTTGCAATTTACTGGATAGAGCGGTTCAATATAAATAGGTACCTGTGGGTTGCCGCCGTGGGTTCTCTGTGTCTGTCTAATCGGAGGCGTTTGTCGGCAGTAACCGGCCTAGAGGCTAAATCAACGTCTATTCCAAATGATATGCATTTACACTATACTGTACCTACCTTAGTACCTTTATGTTTCAATATTGACATCATCGTTAATGTATTCGAGGCAGCTGCTTGGCTTCAAACATTCAAGTGAGTCGATGATCTTCTTTCTTTCCCATCTACTCGTATGCAGCGCGTGGGGGTTTCGTCAGGAGGGGTCGATAAATGAGCTTAATGATGTGAAGATAGTGGTGGAGACCAAGATAAAGTCTCAGCTGTGAGCATTTCAGCTCGTATGGACATTCCTCGGACACCTTTTATTATGCTGTCTCGAGCCGTCTATTCCCATTGATTGCGCGGTATCTACATGCGGAAATGGAAACGCTCGGGATTAGCCATCCTATTATCAGCCATAAGCGCTGCGCCACTCCCAAGTGAGAGAATCAAAGGGTTCAGCAGAGAAGAGAATCTGACCCTTAACTTGGGTCTAATCTATGTATTTTGGGGCTTTTACAGATCGTTAATCACCATGGAGCATTTACCGCAAATGCAATCAATAATCACCTTGAGAGCAAGGCAAGGTCAACCCATTCTCCGTAAAGGTATACGATAGTTCTATACTACTGAGGCGGAGGATGCTAAAGCATTCTACGGCCCGCCGCCGAGGACCGAGGCGCTACTGGATGTTCGATGCTGTAGTCGCGCCTTATCGAGATTTGATCCCTGCTCCATCGAGAAATGTAAAAAGCCCATCCGCAACAAGCGCGGCCAGCCACGCCTAGAGAATTGGAAAAGAAGGAAGTCTGTGATGGATGGAAGGAAGAATCCACATGATCATTGGTCAGTGGGCTATTAAGACATGAATCATTATTGTTGCGATGATATGATACGAAGTACTTGATCTTCAAGGCCACATGGCATGGCTGGCGATAGGGCTAATGCTGTCTCACCCGACACATGACTTGAGTGGGTGAGTGTGTGAGTGCCTAGCTTAGCTCCATCAGATGCAGGAAAGAAAGAGAAAAAAAAAGGATCTTTCCACGATGGAGTGAGT
>QGMI01000708.1:0-21008 GCA_007821535.1 Lachnellula occidentalis | reverse complement strand
TACACACCCCCCTGCAGGACCCATGGGTCCCCATAAGCCTATGGGTCGGGTCCTAGCAATTAGGACCCGACCCATGGGTCCCTAATCCCTAAAGGACCCGACCCATGGGGACCCATGGGTCGGGTACCCATGGGTCCATGGGTTTTGTGGTGACCCCTATACCAGCACATCACCTACTGTCAACATGTCTTCATTCAACCCACAAACCCCTGCTGGATTTGCCCAGACAATGCCTCCATTGGACCTCGGAACTGGGAGAGTTAGTCTAGTGAAAGACAAGGCTCCAAGCACTTCCTCAGGGGAGGCCGCATCTTCACCCAGCCTCAATCCGGAGAAACCTCTGACTAAGGGCCAGAAGAAGTGTGGGCGTGACTATACGGCTAGCCCCACTCTTTCTTTCAACCCAAATCCGCCACGAGCCTAAAATGGCTTCTACCAAGTCGCTGGCGCTTCTAGGGGCAACGTCAAAGTCAACGAATCTGGACTTTCAATTTGGCAAAACAATCGATATAGGGACATTGTAATCTATGACCGTGTATACAACCTGCATACATCGAGAAGCGAGTGTGTCGGAGCCGGTTGCACTTTTGCCGGAGTTGCAACAGGCGCACATTGCTCCAGGTAGTGCCCTGAATATCTTAGGATAAGGTAAACTCGGATATTAGCTCTATATCGCCTTATAGCCAACGTTTAACAATTCTCGGTAGGAGTCAGCCCTTTATACGTTCTCGCAGGGTTAGGGAGGCGGGAATGCGAGGGGAGATGAATTGGTGGGCGAATGTGACTGTTGGGAAGAATGATTGGGTCTTTGATCCAGATCCTTCTCAAGGTGGTGACGGCAATCGGATTTTGAGCCAGGTATACAAGAACGCGACGGGGGGGACCGAGCGGGACGATACTTGCATTCTGGCGCCTGGATTGATTACCAGCATGACGAGATTAGAGGGTGCTGTGAGACAGATGTACCAGGAGCAGGAGTCGAAGCGTGCAACTTTTCAAGTTGTCGTGGAGATGGGGCCAGGTGTAGCTACTGGGTCTTCGTGGGATGCTGTTGGATGGACCGCACGGCGGTAGCTTCCGGATTTGACGTTCCGTACCAATACCACACTTCACAAGCATATCCGGGGATGGCCGTCGCTCGCACGCTGGCAGAGCTCGATTGAGACGAATCTGAAACATATCTTACGACGTTTTTCCGCCGGACTCGGAGCGAGCGATCTAAGAATGTCATCCTTATCAGTTTCTTATCATTTGCGGCGGCCAGCGAGATCGCGATTCTGCCCCAATTGTGTCATAACAAAACTTACCAGAGACGAAAGCGACGGCAAAAGCCCCACTTCTACGAGAACGTCTCCGTGGACCGGTTTATCAAGATCAGACGACAGAACAGAAACAGGTGCTAGAAACATTTTCCAGGCACTGGAAGATGGATAATCGAAAGCTCAATAGCTTTGTTAATCCTTATCATTCCCCTTCTATTATCTCCCCGGATAATTTGTTGGAAAATGTTTCCAACAGGGTGCCTACATGGAAAAACGTCTGCAGGAAGCCAACTTGGTCTTGCTGAGGAAAGATTTGCATGCCTTCCTCTGTGGTCTGTTTAGTGATCTGCTAGCCAATGCAGACAAGAGGCAGACAATGTGTATTGTGATCCCAACCTATGACACTTAGACAGAGGTTGATAAGCCTTTGGAGGCTTCGCGATTTGCGCAAGCTTCGAAGAAGAGAACAACGCTTAATGCGCCCAAATCCGATGCAAAATTGGTCTTGACGGAAAGGAAAGCAATGGTAGCGCCGGTCTTAGGCAAAACGATTCAAAAGAAGAAGCCTCAGAAGCCAAACAAGACGATCCAGGAGAAGCTACGAGAGCAGGCACGGCTAGCCAGAACGAAGTCACCTGAGCCCGAGCCTGAACCCCAAAACAGCATTGTTGTTGACGTGCCAGACAATGGGCCACCACCAGCAAAACCCGGCTTTGGTGAGTACTTCCATTTGCATCTTTTGTCAACTTTAGTACTAACTTTGCACCAAAGTGTGGACATTGTGCGCTCCTTTTGGTTGGACTTCCGCCATTTTCATCGTCACAATCGTTCGTTCGCTCGACATTGCTGCCAACTTTGTCGTTGCTGTCAGGCTTTATGAACCTCCCATGTATGTCGAAACGGGAGCTTCTAAAGCACGTGCGTCTAATCTAGGACGAAACGGAGGAGGAACAGGTATGAGAATAGAAGGAAGAAGGCGTGATTATATGGCAATAGAAGCTCGCGGAGGAATTCCGCGAATCCAGGAACCTCAATAAGGAAGCGCACCAGGCTTTCAAACAGACACAGCGCATCGACCATTTGATGTTCCGAACGCCCTACGTGGAGCGCGCCGGAACGGAGATCAGGCGCATCCAGTACCAATTGCAGGGGGTAGGGCGTATATTATCACGCGAAGCCCACCTAGACCTCTTAAAACACCACGATTCCAAGGGCCAAAATACTTTCGTGAAAGAAGTCTGCTCAATGGACTGCCAAAAGAAGGCGCTTATAGCGCACTCTAGGCCACTGCTTATCTACAGGCACTAACAGATAAGAAGGGACTTCAAGAGACCATCGTCACTATACAATCCTTCGAATCAAACATCACACTATAATTGAAGGTCGTAGCAAACGCAGCTCGCGATGACAATAATGGTGGTGACAATAAGGGAAGAGGCAGAGGTCGTGGTGGTGGCAGAGGTCGTGGGGCAGAGGGGGATCAGGAAGAGATCAAAGGGGAGATCTAGGGAGAGACCGAGGGGGAGATCGAGTCTACTTTATATTTATAAAGTTTCAAAGATGACTAAGCCGACTACTCAACGTCGATCTCCTGGCCGACCAAGAAAACATGCTAAAAAAGCACTCTCTACCTCTTATAACAAGTAAGTTTTCTTTTTTAATTATTTAATTAACTTGATTTTAATATCTATAGTATCTCTACTCGACTTCTTGCTACTGAAAAGGCGCTAGCCTTATTCAAAGAAGAGACGAAAAATTATAAACTTGTCCAGAAAACGCTTATTTTAAGCCTTGAAAGTAAGCTATTCTAATTTGGTTTATATATTTACTAATTATTTATTTAGGAACCGTTTTTCTCTTAGACGAAAAAGCTACGAAGCTTATAAAAGAAAAGGAGGATTTAGCTCATCAACTAAGCTTTTTATCTGATACAAATTCACATCTGGTATTTGAAGTAGCTGAAGATTTACTTTGGAGGGAGAAAGCCCTGAATCGCAATCATAAAGCGCAGCGCTTTCTTCGATACCGCCGAAATTCAATCCAGACAAGTCACCACCATTTTCTCCTAGGTGGTGACGCCCGCAACAAATTCAAGCCCGAAGGGTTCCGTCGAGCCGAGATTGGTATCTAACGTGGTTGCTTTTGCGGAGATGGGCGACTTACGAACTTGAAAGTACCTTGCCCGCAGAGCACCTTACCAATCCTTACTCATGAAAAATGTATATCACATTTCCACTTGTAACCTATACCGGCAACGGATAGAAGGCGAATCAGATGTAGCCTTTATTACTCGGAAAGCTGACGAACTCGACGCAAAATTTCGAAAGTTAGGGCCTGAAACAGTGATAGGTTTCATAGCTGAACCTGTCGTCGGCGCTGCGCTTGGGCGACGACGTGAAAGAAGTCTTGCTTAATGGACTGCCAAAAGAAGGCGCCTATAGCGCACTTTGGGCCACAGCCAAGAGCTATTCGCTTCCCCAATAAAAGGGCACTCGCTATTCCAGCACCACCAGCTTGAGGGACTCGTCTATTCCCAAGATACCATGGATAAATGGTACCAGTTCAACGGCCCCAAGGGTCAAAAGGCGCCGCAGGACCTGCGTCATAAGCTCATTGCCGCATACCAGACATCAACCAACCGCCTGTCAGACGTGCTTCATGCGTGGCGCTGAGAAACAAAAAGGGGCTCTAAGAGAATATTATCACTCTCTAGGCCCTTCGAATCGAACTGTACCAAAATTCCGATTCACCCGCCAAAGATGCTTTGCTCTGCGACATATCTCTTCAGGGACTCCCCAAGCAAGTGGCAGTTGCAACACTAAGGAGAACCAGGTATCGCATCAGGCATGCCGAGATCGGGGACTACCGCCGATTGTTCGCAGAAGCAGGGACGATTACGAAAACGCAGATCCAGACTTACTATCGTGAGTTCAACGATGTGGTCACAGGACTGCCTTAAGAAGTCAGGTTGACCGATTACCAAATGATAATGAAGTTCCTATAAGGACTTCCACAAAACCTTTAAGATAAAGCAATGAAGTACGCCTATAAGGAACCTAAATACAGTCAAAAGCACATGCGGGAATTCAAACAAGTATACGACTATATTAAGAAGGATATCACTAGCATCAAGGAGATTAGTCAGCATCTCAATGAGCAATCCATAGCAACGTTGCCATATCAATTGAGTAAGGAAGCGACTTTGATCTACTCGCTAGTCTAATCGATTCTACGCAGACCCAAGGAACCTGAGAGATTGAAGGGTCTAGCACCACTCCATAGCGTGCTTCGAGAGGACAGACAAATGCAGAGCCAGTCAAACGATAACGTCACTGAATAAGAGCTAGATGATATTGCGGACGGACTCAAATCGCTTCGCATTGAAAGAGCAGTTGCGGGCAAAATCCAGAAGCAACCTACAATGGTCGAAATCAATGAGCTTTTACTACGGTCCAATAGGGAGGTTCGCCGTTTAAATGATGGAAGGAGTGAGTATGGACGGCCTCTTGCTATCACAAACCCAATGAGCTACAGGGAGCCCAATTACTACCCTTACCAACCCCCTGTGCCAACATACACGGCTCCCCCACCCCTCAACAACAGTTACAGCCAACCTATGCTACCAACATCTTATGTGAGCCAGAAAACAGTGACGGAAACACGAGCCTTCGAACCATAGACCGACAAGGTGATCGATGACCTTGCAAATGCGGTGGGCCAACTGTCATTTTCAACGACTTTCGACTCCTGTCGGGCCTTAGCGCCGATGACTAAGCTTAGAGGCTCAACCTCCACGCTTCCTCATCTACTCTGTACCTACACATAGATCATCACACAATACAAGCATCATAACAGAATCAAGTCTCATTACAGCTACTAGCTAGTGTGAGAAGTTACCACCCCTTGTAATACCAATAACTCCAATGCTAAATATGCTCAGGATCACCGCAAGAACTTCACCCCTAACGCCATGCTACCAAGCAATGCCCCATATCTCCATTCGTATCCTTCGTGTCAATTTTCATTTCCCTCTACATCCTTGAAGGAAGTTTTCGGTCAAGCTCCATAGCTCGCTCTAGCTCCACCTTCACCTCCACCTCCACCGCCCCTTGGACCCTTCGCTGCAGGTTCTAAAGAGTTACTTCCCAAGTCCTCCGGCCTCGCGCGCTTGCTTCCAGCCGACGTACTCGTGCCACCATTCAACGCCCCTTGCATTGTGCGTAACATCGTCTCAAGGGTGAATCTCGCAGTATCCAAGTGCAGCGGAGCACCTTGGTCGAGTACCGCTTGGATCATGCCAGAAGCACCCCTGATTGCCTGCGACGTTGCATTGGTGTTGCTCTGAGCCTGCGCAATGCTGTTTCTGAGTGCGTTATTTCTGTCGCGCAGTCCTTGGACCTGCTGGCGAGTGCTAATAGCTGCTGTTTGACGTTCTGCTTGTAGGTTTGTGAGCTGCTGCTTAAGTTCTTGCACTTTAGCGCGGAGCACTTGGGTTTCTTCCTCTTTCAAATTTGCGTTATTAATCGTGTTGTTAAGCTGGAGGTTTAGAGCCGCATGATTGCGCTAGATGTTGTGGTCAGTTTTCAGTCTAAGTAGATGAGTTGAGATTGACTTACTTGAAGTACTGCAATTTCCTCTTGGAGCTCTCGCTGTCTTGTACGCTCTCTATTCAGATCCTCATCTCCAGCCGAAGAATATTCAAGGTCATCACCTCCTAGAGCTGGAGTCACGGATGCTTCGCTTTGTGAATCCTTAGAGTTGTTCGCATCAGGGTATGTCCCGTTCGAAGAGCTTGATCCCGGCCGTTCGAGATCGGCCTGGCTGTTGTGATAATCTAAAGACGGCTCGCGTGCAGTATTGCAAAGCGGTTGAAGTGCAATAGGGCGCAAGGGTAATGGTGGCTCACCATAGAATGCTCGGGTTTCGGTCCGTGCAATCATGGGGAAGTACTCTTCTCCGGGTTCCAACTCGGAAAAGATAGCCTCATGGTCTTTTAGGAACATGATCTGTTCCGGGCAGCCGCACTCTGCGTTATACTGTTGTGCGCAGTCGAGGCGTTCTTCATTGTCACCTATTTTGTTATTAGTTGTGAAAGATCACCCTTTGTCAAAATAGGGATATCTGGGAGTCCTTACTATTGACAAGCAGGTCATTCTTTCTTCCTGCGCATGTTCCCTCTCGATGCAGTGTGATCCGGCATTTGAGGTTAAGCCCGTGTACGCCAGAAGCCAGGCTACTCTCCTTGTCGACCCATCTAACAAGAATTTCACCCGACCGACCTTGGTTTAACGTGACTTGACGAGGCATCTGGCTTAATCTCTCTGCGAAAAGGGAGCGTAAAGTCTCCTCGGATTCCATCGGACCAAGATCCTGTGCTTGTCTTCGAATCCGTACAAATCGGATAATTTTACCATAAAGATAGGTGATTACATGGTCGCAGGTGAAGATGCTTGTGCTAATGGCTCCTGGATCGGCACGTGATAACGCACACGGCAGTCTAGCATGGCTAGTGCGAAACTCGCCATATATATCATTAAGGAAGATGATAGGTCTTTCTGGATGGACTAGTAGATCCTGTCCGGCCTTCACTCCAGTTTTCTATTGTAGTATGTATCGTACTGTACTAGGATCTTGTGCGAGTGCGGCAGCTAGCATTCGCTTGACACCTGCAAAGTAAGTTGCCACTACTTTATCCGAGTCCCTTGCAGTTTGTAGGAAGTAGTTCATTTGCTCTTCCGGTGTACGTAGGAGTCCGTACTTCCTTAGCAATTTGAAAAGCCGACCTGGGAGTTTCACCGGCACTTTCTGGAGATCTTTCAGTATCGTCTCGGCATCCTAAGCATCATTTAGTTATCTATTCTTTGAATATTAATGGATGTCCGTATACATACCTCATTTTGCCCGTTGTAGTAGAATAAATTCGCCTCGTTTGCTTCACTATCAAGAACGTCCCAGATTTTCTACGCCATTCTTCTAGGCGCGTATTTTTCAGCGCTATTAACGTCTGAGAACCTTTCATCCAGGTCCCGGAGCATATCAATAATCGCTCTTAGGAACTCCGCGCTTCCATCCTTACCATCATGTATAACGGAATCGCATAGCAGTATACGGGTTTGTAATAGCTTCTGCGCGTTCCGAAAAACATCCCGATCTCGACTTAGTGAGATTGTCCTTGAGATGTTGTAACCGAATTTCATTTGGTTTCCATTCTGATAGGCCTCCTGGTTGGCCCTCGATTGGACGAGAAGTCCTTTGACGTATATGGACCCGCGAAGGTCCTCGCTCATCAAAACCGAACCGTATGAAGGAGCAATGAGCTGGATAGGATTGTTGAGAAGAAGTAAAAACTTCTTCCATTTGTTGAAATCTGCCCGGGTGACCTTTACACCTTTTGGTTTGTTTGCGGAGGGCGCGAAGACATCGCCGATTCTGACCGACACATCTTTACCTGGTCGAGCGACGGGTTGATGACCAATGATTTTCGGGCTTGATAGTCTTTTCGTATCTGTACTGCTGATGCTGGACATCGAGCAATAAAGACTGTCCACCTCCCTGGTGCCAAAGCCAAATCGCCACTTGTAATCCGAGGCGACAATTTCAACTTGTTTCCCCTTTCGACAAAAGGCTAGCGCTCCGAGTTTGGCACCTTCCCCATAACCACCAGCGGCTGTAGCATCGTGTTCCTTCGTAGTGGTACCTATCTCCAAAAAAGAGCGAGGCAGTTGAGCATCACAGTTGGTAATCTCTACAATACCTTTGCTCTCGCAGAAGTAAATCCAACCCAGTGGCTTTTGCTGCGGTTGAAGTTGGTTCTGTAGCCGCCGTATAATCAAGGCAAGAAAGAAGTCGCGCTCTTCCTGGATTTCGCAAAAGATATGGTTTCTGGTGAGGCCGTAAGACGCCAAAATTCCATCGATGCTATTGCAAATGTTGTTAGCCTTGGTATATAAAACCTATCGAGTAACTCACCAATTTTGGAAAAATTCCCTAGCTGCTTGCTCATTTCCCCATTCATCTACTAGGTAGTTACGGCCAAGGTTCAATGCAACCGTTTCGCGCCTTAATGTATGACGGTCTTGTTCCACTTCATGATCTGAGCTTTCACTCCCATCTGAATATGGCCGAGCAGAAGTCATGATTCTGTGTGATTTGGGACTTTCGGGACTACTTAACGTGTAGCAAGAAGTGAAGTCGGGAAATACGTTTGGTGGAGCGATGTGGAAGTCGAAATAAAGGAAAAGCTCTGCGTTGATGATTGGGCTGTGATGAAGCAGATACTTTGGTGTTTCGAATGGCGAGACAGGATGAGATGAAAGCAAGTGAAGTGGTACGAGGAGAATAACGATCTTGAGAAAGGTTTGTGTAGAAAGTATGGTTGGTGATAGAGGTCTGATGAGGTTTGGAGGGGGAGAGGAACCCTATTTATACCTGAACGTATTTCACTGAACATCGCTGGATGTTGTTGGAAATGTTAATTCTCTTGATAGTAAGTGTATTATAAGTGGGACTTGATATCGAGAAATCGTTCATGGGATGAAGAGACGTGCGTGCACAGGCCGATTTGTCCAATATCTTCTTAGGCCCCATATGGTATTCACGCGCCGCCGGAATCAGAGGGATAGCCCCTATCCATTGGTCCCGGCCCCTGTCTAGTTATCTACTTGAGTATGCGGCTACCCGCACATCCCTTCTGCCCTGCCCCTCGGCCGTTATTTCATCTTACTTCGTACTTCGTATATTATAAGTGGGACTAGACTAATCATCCGTCGGGTCCCGTTTATATTTAATTCTGACAGTGCTAGAATAACTGGTCATGTGAGGAGTAAAATCGCCAGTGCGGGATTTGGTAGGTACAGAATCGAATTCTAACAGTGCTGAAGACCACTAATGCGGAATTTGGTGGATATAGAATCGAATTTCGACCGCCGTATAGAAAATCCTAAATGTGGAATTTGTTGATTTTGGTCGTCATATGATCCATAGTTCTAGTAGTACCGGAATACTAGGTAGGTCTAAGAGCATATACTTACTAAGAAAGGAGATAAGTAGAATTAGTATTATTATATGAACATATAGATGGTGGATAAGTGAGTCCAGGATCACGTGATTCTAGCGCGCATGACTAAGCGCAACTCTTCGCATCGCGCTCTATATCTTTTACCTCTTCTATACCAACACAAGATAGGGGGTATACTCTAGCTCTACCATATAACCCGAGGACGAAATCGCAAATTGTTAAAAGGACTTTTCTTTCTTTCTAGAATGACATTCGCGCACGTATTTACAAGCCACCCCGTCACATTCTTTTCGTTTCTTTCTTAATGGCGTACCCCTCCATAATGTAATTTCAGTTCATCTCAACCCCCCAGCTCAATGAAGCTCAATGGAGTTCTCGAGCCTCGCCCGCCTTACCGGCCGACCCTCCTCATCTCCATCATCATCAGCGTCCCTCGCCCGTCGAGTCCCAGCACCCAAGTTCAATCTTCCCTGGATTAACGTCCTCGCATCTTCAAGTGGTGTCCTAATGGATATCCTCGGACTGAGTAGCAGCACTCTCTGGACTAGACCCAAGACACTGTTTAGCGTACTGGCCAAGACCGCACGTTCATCGGCCTTTTGTTTGATTGTAGCCATTAGAGTATCGTTCTCATCAAGTAGGCCGCGGATTTTGATATCCTTCTTTTTCAGTTCTTGGTTGACATCGGAAGAATTGGAGGTACGAGTAACTGATGCTTCTCCATTCGTGGGAATGTCTAGATGGGTTTCCTCGAGCCGTTCAATTACCTGTTGCATCTCGACATCCTTTTCCTGGAGTGCTTTGGTAGCGTTGTCAAGGTCGTCTTGAAGGTGCGTAATATCAGATCGGGCTGCAGCGATTGCGGTCTTGAGAACGTTCCTTTTTTCTCGGATCTTATCACGACCTTCTTCTGCTTCCTTTTGCGAGTCGATGGCCAAGTCAAGACGCTCATCCAAGTCCTTATTCTCTGCCTAGATGCTTAATTAGCTCAAGGTTTGTATGCTGTGGAGGAATGTTCATTACCTTCAGACGTGCAACCTCATCTTCTAATGCCGTGCGTGCTATGATTGCAGTATCTAGGAGCTGTTGATATTCCGGATCAGCTATGGAACCACCATAGTCCTCGTCATCAGAAACCTCATATATATCTTCGTGAGAATCATCAACCTCTGGAGACAGTTGGTTCGAGGTCTGCGATGCGGAATCAGAATGTGCTGTCGAAGAAGGGGAATGTTCTGTCGAGGAAGAGTTGTCAATTGCCTGGCTACTATCGCTTTGTACTGGAAGTGAAGATGGTCGTACAGGACAAGGAGGCAGACTGAAGAACGCTTTATCATGAGCTGCAGAAAGCATCGCAAAGTATTCTTCCTCGTGATCCAAGTCCCCGAAAGTAACCATAGTGTCCCTCAAGACAACATCTTGCATTGGGCATCCACATGGCGCGAAACATTCTGGTTCAAGTGATTCAGGGTCCGGTACATCTAATATCATGTTAGCAGGAGCGTCCATGAAATGGCTGGCATGGAGCTCACATGACGCCAAGAGGTCACTCTGCTTGTCAGCGCAGGTGCTTAGACGATGCAGAGTGATTCGGCCTTGACATGTTACCTTGTGTACTTCCCAGGTACTATGTCTTTCTGGATCTACCCACGATACCTGAATCTCACCAGGGTTGCCACATTTCAATTCAACTTTATGCGGCTTCTGAACGATCTTTTCGCTGACTTTTAGGCGGAGGTCGTGATCATTGACTAAAGGAGCTTGTTCGTTCGGGCCGCTAGAAAGCTCGCTGAGGATCAAGCCGTATAGCGTCTCAACAATGTGGCCACAAGTGAAGATATCAATCTGGACCTTGCTATCGAACGCTTGGTTACGTAGAGGGCAGAACGAAGGGTCGCAGTCGTGACTCCTTTGGAAGACCATCCACTTGTCATTGATTAAAAGCCGATTTCCTTTGAGAAGCAAATCCAGCTCTGCGTTGTCCCCACTTTTGAAGCACAAGTCAAGATCCTGGGTCTTGCAATCAAGCGCCAGAGCAGCTTTCAACGTTCTCTTCATCCCAGTGGAATATACAGTGTCATGGAGGGCAGATGGAGGTGCATCGAGAAGCAAATGAACCCGTTGCTCATCAGGGGTACGTAAAAGCCCATGTCTTCGCAAAGGATACCAGACAAGTGTGCTTAGATTTGCAGGTTTCTTTTTTAGCGATTGAATAATAATCTCCACGCCCTGTGCGATTATTAGTTGGCTATACAGCTCATAGGACATGGATCTTTACCTGGCCTGATTCTTTAGGGTCATAATAGAACTTTCTGTTTTCCGGGTCCTGATCGCGAAGATATTGCCGAATCTTGCTTGCAGTCTTAAGTGACATATTATTATCCGCAAATTCAACATCAGCCCACTTCTCGTCATCTTGAAGCATGGAAAAATAATCAATAAGAGGAATCGCTCCTTCTTTCTCGATAGCTTCTTTCCAGATGCCAGCTAATATTGCCCCTTGCTCTTCTGGATTTGCCAAAGCTTCACGATCTCGGTTGACCTTTCCTTGAGCTAAATTGTACCCAAACTTGAATGCTTTAGCTTTAGGGCTTCGTTCAAGAAGAAGGCCCTTGAGATAGAGAGTGTTTTTGAAAGCATCATCCAGAATGATGAGCCCTTTCTTGGTTTGGATGACCTTGGAGGGTGGCTCTAACTCTAGCGACTGCTTCATCCATAGCTTGAATTGTTCCTCGGGGATCTTCGCTCCAAGTTTGCCACCACCAATCTTGACACATACATCAGCCCAAGAGCGAGCACGGAGTGGACCATAACGTGCTCGAGCTCCCTGGTTTTGCTCGGCAGCTTTCATTCTCTCAATATCTGATTCTCTGACCCGCTTGATGGTGCAGCTTAAATAGCCTTCATTCCTCCCAAACCCGGGGATCTTGAAGTTCCAGTCGGCAGAGGATGCCCTGAATTTGACGTTGAAGTTGTTGCGGATCATAGTTAGACATGCAATCTTGTAGCCTTCTCCATGAGATCCAGCTAAGTTGACATTCTTCTTCTTTGAGGTGAAACCTATGCCGAGTGTCTTACCGCTCAACCTGGCATTGTAGTTGACTAGCTCAAGAGTACCTGCATTCATGGAATACCGAATGTAGCCAAGCTCTTGTGCTGAGGTTGGATGAATGGCTTTGAAGATCAAGAAACCTTTCTTGTGCTCGGGCTTCTTGATCAAAACTTGTAGTGAATTTGTGTCCTTGATGGCATCATTCCTGAGATGTGAAACAAATTAGTAATACTGCAAGAAACCGTCTCGGATTGAAAGACTTACCAATTCTGATAGAACTCTCTCCATCCATGACTAGGTTGCCATGCCGGATCGCAATAATCCTCAAATAAGCCGAGACAAATTGTGCCAGTCTTCAATTCATCTTCAAAAGCCAATGGCGAAGATTGTTGTTCATCGTCATCTTCCAGATCCTCATCTTCTGATTCATTTTTGAGAGAGGGGTTTTGTGCGGGATTATTCGAGAAAGACATCATGGCAGTTCGTGGGTTGGGGACTAGAAGATGAATAATCTGCGAGAAGCCTCAAGTTCCTGAGGATTGGGGGGGTTGTGCTTGGATTCGGCGGTGGCGAGGATCTGGTCGAGGTTGTCAGTTAAAATGAATTTTTGAAAGTGAGGGGTGATAGATTGGCAAGTGGAAGGTTTTGGAGAGGACAGAAGCAAGATCGAGGAGCTTGGGGTTGAAGGTGAGACTCCTACCGGCATAAATTATCGAGGGACCAGTACTCAGGTAACTAGTGGAAACCAGAATCCCGAAATAGGGGAGTATCGGCTTGTTGTGTTGTACGTTCAATACTCTTCTGTTCATGGCAAGAGTGTTGCTGTTGTGAAAGAAAAGGAAGAGAAAAGAATCAAGTCTTGGAAAGATTCACTTAATGCCTGGCCGAAGCTCACGTGAGCACTTCAAGATGTACCTTCCCGCAGATTCAATTGAAGCTGGAAAATGATCGAAGGAAGCCTCGTCAGGTGACATCGGTTTGTAATAAGAAACTTCGATATGTTTTGCGGATCAGTCAAGTAGAAACTGAGATTCCAAGCCGTTGATATTCTTTGTATTCCTGTCCATAAAATCACCCTACCACAGCTCCTGATTTCTGACCGCATCTCTCTTAGCCTAAATCTCCTCGAGCAACTCTGCTGTGCCTATACGAATTCTCAAGGTCTTTATACCCTCGAGAACCACTGAAATGCGGCAGTACTCGCGACAAAAGTCTCGATTGACAGAAAAGTTCACTTCTGATCTAGCGAGGAAGAGCGAAAAGAAAAAACAGGTCGCGGTTTATGGTCTCACCGTTAATAACTTAATGCCTGCGATGTGGCTAAAGGTGCTGTTGGCGAGGGATATTGCATTGGCTAACCTGCCCGCTGGAGAATGACTGGGAAGCGGGAGAGATAAAGCAGAATTCCAGATCGCCATTTCTCGGGGAGGTGATATCTGTCTGATTTGTCGACGGCTTGGATTGTGTGATCGGTTCCAGACTTATACATCTTTGTACCATGTCATATATTCCACGGTTTTGGGAGCCATATCAACTATGGATTATGACGGAATGCGGCAACATAGGCAGTACAGTACCAACACTAACACCCCTCAAGCATCTGTTTCGAGTCCCATGGATTGGGTTATTTTCACCGTGGCGATGAGTAGCGTCTCGGTGATACCGCGAAGGTCAAACAATGACCAATTTCTAGGCTTAGATAGTTGATAGGGAATGTCATGGTTTTGCAGGAGATGAGGCATACAAGGACATCCCACCTACATTCACTCAGTCAGCAGACATCCGATCCGTCAATGGAATGAGTACTTACCACAAGAACACAGCTACTTTCAGCGAAGTCCAGGGAGCATTTAGAGAAGTCCGATGCCCCCCAAGCTTTGCAGAATATTTGATATCTCAAGCAAGCGTAGATAGTGACCCTGATTACACTTGTCATTATACGTTTTGAATAACCTGACCCTTATTTTCTTACTTCAACTGAGAACAAGAAGAGGACGGTGTCGAGGCGGGTAAGTGCTAACATCCCCGCTTTTTGGCAGTACCTCCCGAAACAGGCGAGGGAATGTACTGTATTCTTACGATCCAACATTGATAATTAAAGCTGGTAGTCATCGTTGAGTCCTGCCATATGTAGAAGACATAGCCAGCATAGCATGCAAATGCAAAAAGAAGTAGGACTTTGCGAGTTGACGTTGCGGCATCGAAATAGGTTCAACACAATTTCAGTCGTCAAATGCACAACTCTCGATGGTCTATTTCATGCATCAGTAATTCATACTGCTAGAATATGAGAGATTACTGACATATCTTAAGCACGCCGTTCATTCTACTCGTAAGATACAAGTATTCAAAGTTACCAGAAAGTCTGAATAGAGAGGGGGATTGAGAGGACTTGATGCTTTTTGATATTCGAGAGTTGCACACTCCTAAGTCATTTCGTGAATATAAGCACGTGAAGTCATATAAGTACGAGGAGTGTTGGAATATCTGGGTGCAATGATGTCTGTATTATAGAAGGTGAAGTGTCAAGTACGCTAAGGTACAGGATTATGATGTGCCAGCTGACTAAGCAATACAAAGTCCAACAAGGAGCATTGATTCAGTATAGCATGTGTCAGCCTAAGAGTCCTCGGCGAATAGTTACGAACGTCTGATTAATAAATTGTCATAATGAGAAGTCAGATAGATATGCATAACAATTTGCATATAAACGTGCTGTGTTTTACAATCCAGGTACCTGGTTCGGGGAATCGGAAATAATCTTCCGGGTATATCAAGTGAAGAACTAGTGCCCAAATCGGAAAGGCGCCGTTCTCTAATTGCCAGCGCTAGTGTATACTTTCTCACCCCCGGACGTAAGGCAGATTTGGTGTAGTAAAGCAGGGGGTACGGGCAAAAAATGCCAAATAGCGTCCTTTTTTGACGCTAGGCAAAATGATTGGTTCTAAAAACAGCAGTAGAGTAGGGGGACAAATCTAATTGGTTCTAAAAAACAGCAGTAGTAGGAGCGTTTCTTCACGTGTTCTTAGTCATCTCCCTTACTAGCGCAATCGTGCTTCCTTCCTACGAGTTACGAGTATTGCGCTGGTACCTTCCCCCGCGACCTTTCCTTACTTCTATAATCCCTTAAAAACACTTAGATAATATAAAGACGTGTAAGACCACGTCAGCTGGGCACTACATGGACAACGCCCCGGAGCTTGCGTAGGGCCGCGGGGGACATGTTATCAACCCCCAACTTACAGATCTGCCAACTCATACCTTCAACTTTTTTACTATCTCCACGGAGCAATTTTAGCAAACCGTAGCAATTACCTTACTTAGAATACGATAGCAAATTATATATCATACGTTAATTATCTACATTCTGATCGTCGATCGCCGCCCTTTCTCTTACAAGATTCATCCGACCAATAGCTTTTGGATTTTATTATCCTTGTAAAGATAAGCAAACGGGCCTTTAGTGCCCGAGCTGGTGCCTGGTGCCCGAGCGAAGGGACACCCGGCCCGGTCCCGAAGGTCTTAAACAGATCGGCCAAAAGCCATAGGCTACTAGTACTTTCGTGTGAGCAAACTTCTACAAGCGCGACTCAATCCTAGTACGAGAGACTATTATCCTCCGAGTGTAACATCGCAAGTTAATATAGCGAAAACATACTCCTAGACGCCTTCTAGGTGTCCATTGTCTTTTTTAGGGTCCCTCCTCTTACGCGCGTCTTTCACAGAACAAGCACTTCACTCGCGTGGGACTAGGATTAGGGGTTCATATTGTTGTCTAAATTGAGGCATAGCAACACGCTTGTACATATTGAAGGTTCCCAAGGTCTGCATTCCGAAACCGAGACAACTTTACACGTTAGGGTTACATTGCGGGATTTCTTGCGTTATGCCGGCTTGTAAGTTGTCACACAGAGGCATTAAGCAAGCGCTTTCTTGCCAGTCATAGGCCAGTCACACGCAAGTTATTGTGGAGCTGGCTGCAGCTTGCCGTATCAGCTACTTCTGTCGTGTAGAAATGTGCTGATATTAGGCGCCTTCTTTTGAAAACCAAGTCATTATCCCTATCAATTTCAATTATCAAGGCTTACTACTACTTTTTCCTTTCGATCAGCCTATTGCTGCATTGCTGAGACGTAGGATGTATTGCATTATGCGGACATATCACAACTTATGCACGCCGATCGACAACAATAAGGGTGCCACAAAAGGTGCTCTCCTTTCAAGCCATTCATCAGCATACTTTCAAGCTGCCTCGAAGTATGGATGCGCAATACGAAAACCATGCTACAATTCGCGGGTGCGAAACCATGCTCCTCGACACCCACAGTCCCATATCACCATATGCCCGACCCTGCCCGCACCCTCTTCCTAGTGCTTGGGGTCCGTTTGACACACAAACGTTTATCTTGAATGGCAAGGGGATACGGTCGCGAACACGCCCGCGCCTATCCCCTAAAAACACAATATGTATTCTGTTAGTATTCTACCGGAAACGACGACAGTCGAAGCGTTGCGCGAGGCCTTAGCGAGGTTAAATAGCCTATCGAAGCAGGAATGGAACGTCGACGCAGTACAATCCACAAAATGGACAATGACATGGATGATACTTCAGACAAAGAGGAAGACAATAATGCAAGAGGCAATAAAGAAAGAACCGCTCGGTGGGTAAATGAAATATCAATGATGTTTTCCTGTCTCGACTCCGAGATGCAGATTATCGTGGCGGACCCAAATGGTCCACTGCGCGCGTACTTGGACGCCTGGCAGCCAGTACAAGAGGTACAACTGGTACAACAGGCACTAGCGAGATCCCAAGACTATCACAAAGCATGTTGATATTCTTATCAACGATGCCGAAGTCACTGCCACGAGGGAGTTATTTCTGTCCGCCTTCACGGGTTATAGGAGTAGCCCTAAGGTCGACATCCTCGAGGAGGTACCAAACGACCTCCCAGCCGCGGGATCCAGACAAGCACCAGCACGATCCGTATCACCACCACAACTGTCTGTACCACTCAGACAACGATTAACACGAGAGCAGTCACGAGTAGCCGTACAAGCACCAGCAAATATAGCAGTACCTGCCCGGGACTTGGTGTACTCTAGCACCAACAAGAACCAGAAGAAGCTTCGACAGCAGATAATATTAAAACCATCAATTGAAGGTTGCACGTGCAAGTATTTCCTGTGACCGCCCCCAGGGCTTGGTTAAACGACATATTATACCTGAAAAACAGAAACCCCTCTCGCACTTGGCGTCCTACTTCTATCCCCCACCTCTCTATTACCCCCGATACCCGGACCGTCCCGTTTTAACCAGCTCGCACCACAGCGAAGTTGGGAGGAAACAGTAGAAGCTGTGCTAAGGACCATGTCCTCACGACAGCTTCAGGGACCCGGCACTACACGAACTTCCAACACTCGCATTATCATCCCCGATCCAAGGCCAGCTACCGGAGCTTATCATGGGAACAAATATGGAAATGGCCAAGGTCTACTTGACTGGCTCTAATCCGGTACCCATCCATGCCACCCACTCCTCCCCCGTCGGGCGTCTATCGAGCCACGCAGGGCGCCAGTAACCTGCCCTTCCAGAGGAGGAAGGGGGCCATGACTTTTGCGTGGCGCTCCTGTGGATTGGCCTCGCGCGGTGCTGCTATGAAGGCGATTCCACAAGTCTACCGTCGTCCAGACGGTCTTAACACTTGGTCGACAAGCAAACTCCGCGCGTCAACTTTATCGCCCGCGACAACTCATACCACGGCGTTACCATCGCGAACCATAGCTGATGCGCTCGTCAAACTTTGCTCTCCGTTGGGTGACGGGCTCCAGGGCAACTTGGCAGGCACGGAGGCAGGGCTGGTGGCAGGGCATCAAGTGGCAGGTGGACAAAGTCATTGCGATACCGAGGCAGGCCTTTATATACAAACTGGATGATTAGGGATTGCAAGGGGCATAAAGATGGGCTGGAGGCTGAGAGGCTTGAAAGGGAGAAATCTGCGCCGCCATCGAGTCACAACTGGTAGAGGGAAGAGCGCCATCACCATACAAGCGGCGCCTATTCAACAGGCACATGTGGTTCGGATCAACCTCCTACAGACGAAAACGCGGTGCTCAAAGACCAGCCTGGCTCCTCGGTCGTTGGGCAGGACTACCGCCCCGCAGATTTTGATCGGGACGACTTGACACACGCGAAATGGAGATGAGCTTGGCCGGGGAGCAGTGGCGCGACGAGTGGGCGATCAAGGGGGCAGGGCGGCTCAAGGCGATGCAGACCGACGTGCAAAAAGGGCAGACCAAGGAAGAGTAAGCGGTATACAAAGCTTACCACATCGTCTAGAGAGGGAACGATTATAACGCCATGACGGCGATGTTCTAGCGGTACAGCTAGGTCTTTTTGGGGGAGACCTGGGCCGAGTACAAGCGAGAGTTGCGGAATGCATCGGCACGGACGATAGGGGCCCAAAAACAATGTTTGGGATACTCTACCCTATGTTCAGAGGGTTAACGTCGGGGGTACAAGCCAAGGCAGCCTATAAGAAGATGGGAAAGGAGATAAAGGCAGCAACGCGGTAGCTTAGTCTATCACAGGCTTTGGGAATGGGGGTACTCGCTCTAGCGCCGATCAGGCTATGGACCTCGTCGCGGATAGCCCACCTATTGGAGCCGGAGTTCAACCTACTAGTAAAGGCAGTGCGCAAGTGGAACCCGGAGTGCATTGAGACGGGCAAAGCATGGGAACCGGTTGTGTTACAAGGACGGAGTGGAGAGGTCCAAGTGGAGAAGGAAATGGTGGAGCTGGGGCGAGAGCTGGAAGGCGAGCCCGCGGTTGAGCGGAGGTGGATGAGGAATTGAACACCAATCAAACAATTGCCTTGGGAGCGAATAGCACAAGGGAGGAGCAAAGAGCGCTGGAATAGACTAGAGCTGAACGAAACTACAGAATTGGGGTATATTGAGTCAGAAACAAACGAGTAAGGAATAAACAAGAGAGAACGAAGAAGTGGACAGGTCAGAAAAAGATCGCTGCAACGAGTATGCTCTATATAGTTTGGTTTGAAACATTTGAAGTGAACTATGGGACGGATGAATCTAGGAACAGAAGGTTGAAATGTGATTGAGAGAGAAATATAACGTACGGAAATATAAACCATGATAGGAAAAGTGTAAGCGGAAGCTGTCTGTTTCCAATGTGGTCTCAAATAGCACTGCGGTACTGCCTTTTCCTCGACGGCCAAATAAATTCAAAGATACTTCTTGACTTAGGTTCATCGCAGTATTTATGGATCTCGTTTTCGGTGAAATCGGAGGAAAAGATTGATGCTATGGCATCTGGCAGCGAGCCTCGCAATGGCGAGGTGGGCCTAGTGTGACATGGACATTCATTGCGATATCTACATAGCCGTACGACTTTTCCAACCCCAACGCCGGTTCTACGCATACAAAATAAACGCCAATCAATGCAGCCCAAGCACGCTCAAATACATCAAAGCGTCCCCTTCTCTCCACTCCACATCACCAACTCTCCTCGAAATCCGGCACAACGACAAACTTCCCCATCACCATCCCCATACCCGTCCCGACACCCCGCTGCTCCCTCTCCCCACCCGTCATGCTCACGCCATCAATCACATACCCGGCGCCCAGAAATCCCGTGTCGGTGCCTCTCTGTACAAGCATATCCGTACTGCCCCATTGGATCTCGACGCGTCCGCTCTTGCGCACAATCATTTTGCCAACGGCGCCGATTTCCTCAACATGCTCATCGGTCACGTGAGATGTGTCTTCTTCCGGCTTGATGATAACCTCTCCTTCTTCGACTTTGACAGGGGCGGGTTTGTTGGAGGAGCTGATTACTTCGACGTCTTTGTCTTTTTCTGATGCCGAGGGGGCATTGGGGTTCTTCTGTTTTGTGGCTGGGTTATAGAGTTTCGTTAATATGCCTGGGAGTTGAAAGAGATACAATCTCCCGTCTTTCTTATCCACAACTCCTGCATCAGCATCCACACCACTCATCGGCACATCACCACTTTGAACTTTCGCTTGCATACCGCCCAGTTCCTCAGCCAGAACTTGGACATCGAGGAGGTGGCGCTCGTATTCTTGTTTATCTTCATCTGTTTGCAGAACTGGCTTTTCATCTTTTTTCTTAACGGCTGTAGGCTTGCGTTTTGATTTTTTGGGGGAGTCGAGTAAGTTAGAAGCTGGTTCTTTGCCTTTGGTTTTGCGTTTTGACTCTGGAGAAGAGGGGGGCCCTGGTAGCGTAATTTCTTCGTCCGGTTCAGGTTTGATGTGCGGGGCGGTGGGTTGACCAGAACGCTCTTCGTCGACCATGGGGACATCCGAGTCATCGCTTATAGCGATCGAGTCAGGATCTTTCTTGATTTCTGACTGGGTTTCTGGCGCTGGTGCGGTGTTGACGATTGTGACTCGCTCCTTGTGCTCTTCTCGGTGAAGACGAACGGGTTTAAGACCGCCTGTAGCAGCAGAGCCTTTGCCTTTTCTGTCGACTTTTCTGCTGCCTGTTACAACGACATCGTTGTCGCTCTCGTAATTCTTGTTGATGTCTTCGATGTCGACTCGTGGCGAGTCGTCGTATTCTTGGTCTGGGTATTGCGGCTCAAAGTATTTCGATTTGCTATCTCCTCTTCCACCACCACCACTACCCCCTCCCCCA
>QGMI01000707.1:0-21030 GCA_007821535.1 Lachnellula occidentalis | reverse complement strand
CCCCGTACCCTAACTATTACCGACTAAGCCTCGTTATGGGCCCAAATACCAATAGCCTTGACCCCTATTTTCAATGGGCCCCCGTGATACACTTAGTGGTTAGCGTTTCTAGCTAGGTAGGGACAAAGTGCTAATCTACTTGGTTATTATTAGTTACCTCGTACTTCGTCACAGGCCTAATAGTTACGCCAAGAAAACCAGGGCAGGGGGGTGTTGTTTTGATGCTTTTACGAAGTACTACTATTGTTACCCCCCTTGCCCCCGTTTTCTTGGCGTAAAAACTCTTAGGCCTGTGACGAAGTAGTATTGTCTAGATTGCTTTTTGACAGGGTTACTGAAGAGACTGTCAGTGCCACCCTTACCCTAGTTTACATTGTCGGGATATATTAGAGTCATGTGACTTCGCGCGGGTTACGTAAGCTTGGAGGCCTAACCACTGGTGAACCTCTAAGCATTGCAACCCGCAATGCCTTCACTTTAGATATCACAAATACAATAAAACCAACCCAGTATTAAGTCTTATAAGCTACTAGCTAGTGAGAAGTGATCACCCCTGTGGTACCAACACAAGGTAGTGCCTTAGCTGCTTCCGATAAGACGGTTGTGGTATTCGGCCATCAAATGCCGTGACCTATGTCAGTTAGACCATTGCGCGTCTTGGCCATTGCTGCGGTCCCCAGTAAACTAAGTAGAACGAAATATTGGGGTTTCGAGCATGTCGAGGGTTTTGAATGAAACAAAAATGGCTTTACACCTCATGCACCTGCCCCGGCCGTGCGGAGATCATGTTGTAGCCGTACACTTCGTATCGATGCGATAATACATGGTAATAACATGTTTTCCATCGATATCGCAATTCGTTATCAAGGGGAGGAATTGTACTGTACCAACAGCGTAAAATCAAATTTCTGCCTTGTGCGTCCATAACAATCCGTCAACTTCCCCTGCATTCCTTGTCACGTCTGAGAATGGCTCGAATCCCCGTGGAAGGTGTGATAAAGGCGCAAAGTCGTGATCGTAAAAGTCTGGACCTACGGTCGCGGTCAACCTAGCAGCCTGAGCTCAGTGTTATACCTACGCAAAACTTGTCAGACACTACGTAGTCCTCGTCGTCATACTGTAGGAGATCGATTTGCAGCTTGCAGTATAGCTGGCGCAGGATTTGTTGTACCCATCAGCCACTCGTTCGAGGCCGGAGCAACGTTCAATATGTTGAAATTGTAGATGATTCGATTGCCTGTGAAAGAATGATCCTGACATGAGCTGCTCCATTTGGCGATTTGAGTCCGTTCTTGACACCACTGTGATCATGATTAACGATGATCATTGTGGACTGTAAACTGGGTAGCTGCATCTGGCCAACATCGAATGATCATCTGGATAAAATTCTTCCTGGTAATAGCTTTTACCTCTCCAATCTGCGTCGCGACGCACAAGTTACTGCCTTCACGCCTCGCAGATTCCACATCGATCGTGTCATAGAGAGAGGTTTCGTTGCCATTCCTTTAGCGGCCCAGATGTACTGTGAAAGAAATGATAACTCACATTTGAGATGGATTGTGATCCCGTAGTATTCACCTCGCAAACTTTCCAAACAATATGATAGTGACTCGCTCCTTTATCTGATATCCCGTTAGCTGGTATATAGTCCCTAGGTAAGCACGGTTCAAGGTGAGCTCACATGATTTCCTCAATATATCGTATGTTATATATTACACGCTAACTAGTATGAGAAGCACATACTTGTGAGTCTATGTAGTCGTGCCGAGTTGGAATGCGGGGAGTTCAAAGCGCAGATCAAATTTCGTCAGGGATGTCCTCGGGCGCGGGGCAGTAGCGCAATTGCTTAGTTCGACGTTATTCTGCCGAACTTACCATTGACAGACCGAACCCTGCTTGACTCTCTGCCACTTCCAAAAGAGGCGTCAATAGCTTTATTAGTCTAATACGGAGACCTGGGACTCAGTAAAATCGGCCGAAAAGTTTCGTCGCGTGAGTCGGTAGGATCACTAAGGTTAGGATTTCCCCAGAGTCGCTGCTAAAGAACAAACTAAGTGCACGACGCAAGTAAATACTCAGAAATCGAATAACAAAGTCAATCCTTAGGACTAATGGCGATGGAATATGTCCGGTATGCTTTGTGGCTTCCTGAACTGACTCTATGAGCTGACGCATGTGATACAAAGACTGGGCGCCTCGGGCCTAAAGATATCCAAAATAATACTGGGAACGATGGCATTTGGGAACCCAAAATGGGAGGGTTGGGTGATGGATGAAGGGCAATCGCTTCCTGTCCTAAAACATGCGTATGACAGTGGCATAAATACTTGGGATACAGTTAGTTTGCAGATTTCACTCCTACCAAATATACAGCAGCCAAGTTGACACTCCTATGGGCTGATTTCTACTCCCACGGAGACAGCGAACGCATTATTGGCAAGGCCCTGAAGACCTACAAAATACCTCGTCAGAATGTCACGTTGTTGACTAAATGCTTTTTCGGTGTCAGCCATGATGGCACTCAACTTCCGTTGCAGGAAAGTGCAGCCAACGACGGCCGCATGGTGAACAGAGTTGGTCTCAGCCGGAAACATATCCTCGACGCCGTGGATGCCAGCGTTGAAAGACTTGGCACCTATATCGACCTCCTCCAGATCCACCGCTTGGACCGCGATGTCCCAGTGGAAGAGATTATGCGCGCTCTGAATGATGTAGTGGAGTCTGGAAAAGTACGGTACATTGGGGCCAGCAGCGTAAGTTGGATGTTTATCCATAAGAAGCATGGTATTATCATTCCTAACAGCCCAATTCCAGATGGCGGCGTGGGAGTTCCAGAGGATGCAAAACGTGGCAGAGAAGAACGGATGGCACCGATTCGTCAGTATGCAGAACTATGTGAATCTTTTATACCGCGAAGAAGAACGGGAGATGATAGCGTACTGCCGGGCCACTGGGGTAGGAATTATGCCATGGTCCCCCGTAGCGCGTGGCATCCTCGCTCGTCCTTGGGGATCCGCCGCCACCAAACGCGAACAAACTGATGCATATCTTTCTCATCTGATCAGTCGGGAGAACGACGCAGACAAAGAGACTGTGGACCGAGTTGAGGAAGTTGCAAAGAAAAGAGGTGTGCCTATGGCGGCGGTCGCGACAGCGTGGGTGCTGTCCAAGGAATTGAATCCCGTTTTGGGTCTGAGCTCGAAGCAACGGATTGACCAGGCCATAGAGGCAATGAGGCTCAAGCTCACTGAGGAAGAGGTCAGCTATCTCGAAGCACCATATCTACCCAAGAACATATCGGGATATTGAACCCAGGTTGCACTAGTCCTTGTTCAGCAAGAACGTCAATACTCAAACCACTGGACAGCTGTTCTCCACGTTCACATCTGCTTCCATTTTATGCGCAATCTCAAACTAGTCTGGATAGCTTTCAAGATCTCATCCATAGCTGTGACATGGATCCATAGCCGCTATATGGCGCTGAGGACTTATTTTCTCTCTTAAGCAATATTCATAAGTTGACCATCCATAAATGCGTCAAGCTTCATTATATGGCTCACCAAAATTCTAGTCAGGTATTGGATCTCTTTAATGTTATATGTGCACAAAGTGTTCTACTTGGCTTGATGATAAAAAATTAGGGGTGTTAAAGGCATGCAGATACATATTCGAAGAATAATCATGACTCTGAAATGAATTTACTTACCATGATCGGTGTAAAGGCTGGTAGAGTCGTGCGATCACTTGGCCAACAAGACACGTATGGTATAGGTAAGGCATATGCAGAGGAGGAATCACTTTGACAATTGCAAGGCGATCAATTATATTGGTTACATGTCTTGTATATTCAATATATACGTTTTAAGAGCAGTCAAGCACGTCTAACTTGGTTTAACTGGTCATGTTATTATCCCCAATTCACGAGCAAGTTGTAAAGCTTGTTGTTGAGATCCAATGTAATATTTGAAGCAAAAGAGTAAAGAAAGAAATTGTATTTCTCTCGACTACATGGAGCTAAATAGTGCTAAATATTAAAAATTAAGGCATCTGTGATAGTCAACCCTGTCCAAAAACACTTCCAATTTCGGTATAGGTCGTCCCTTACAAAGCCGAATCAACGAGGCGAGTACAGAGCTTGATATTTTCAAGCTGACTATTCCACCATAACCAAAAAGAAAATCTGAGCCCTTTGTGTTGAACTCACTTTAGAGGTCCGCATGCTTCTCAGAGAGCTTTGTGTCTGTAGCAGTGCCGGGGACGACGTCTGATGTGCGGTCGGCGTTCTCAACCTGCGTGACTTCGACTCCAAGTTTGGTGTTGATATCCACTTCAACAAGGCCAGTGCCATCTGCAGTGAGATGTGTCATCACGGTGTCGCCAAACAAGTCTCCCATCTCCTCAAGCGAAAGTCCCGTGGTCTCTGGAAGAAGCCAGTACAGGAGAGGCAGCGTTACGACATCGCAGCAGATGAAGACAATGTAGTACTTGTACCCAATGGTGGCAAAGGCAGTGGCGCCAGGGGCAGTATAAAGAATCGTTGTCACAAAGTAAGTGAACAGAGATATCGTAAGGCCCTTGGATCTAAGAGTTGTGGGAAATATCTCGGCACAGTACTAAGTTTTGAGAATCAAAGTCAGCAAAATCGACCTCATAGATCGCAATAAAACAAGGTCGAGTGGTCAAAATAAATGGCTTCCTCAGACTTATGAAAACGAGCCAAAACTGGTGGACGCAATGATCGGGAGTAGTTCTTACAATGAATTGTGTTGGATCGAGAAAGAACCCAAGAGCTGCTCCAAAAATATTGATGAACAGGATCGCCGCTGCATTGCCTCCCTTGTTGGTTGTAGCAGCGTATTTCCACTGAAGGAGAACAAGAGCAAATAGAGAGAATCCCATAACTGCAATTCCAATAACTGTGAACGAGATTGGTTAGTTCTTGAGGTTTCTATGTATGAAGAAGAGCAACAATGAGAAGGATTGAGATGGGCACTTACGAATCATCTTGCGTCGGCCAATCTTATCGATGAAGAGGGCATTTACAAAGTTCAAAGAGACCGCAACAACAACGTATACCGAGTAAACGAGGAGAATTAGGTTTCCTTTCAACCCAACTGCTGCAGCCTCTAATGGCAAAAATGCTGTGATGCTGACACTACCCGTTGATTGAACTGCGAAGACGAGCAAGATAGCCAGAAGGGTTCGTTTTCGGAATGAAGGAATCGTGAACATTTCCTTGTATCCATGCTTGCTCTCCGAATCGAACGTCACTTGCTTGTCGATCTGAATAAATTCGGCAGTGGCAGCATGGTCGAGTGAATCCGCGGGATCATGGTGGAGTTTGCGAAGGACCTCGAGGGCTTCGTCCTTTCGACCCTTCCAGATGAGCCATCTTGGAGACTCCGGGGCCCAGTAGCATCCGATTATGAGAAGAAGGGGTGCAAGGGGGCACAAGCAGAGTGGCATTCGCCACTGAACTGTGAGATTCGTGGCAAAATAGCACCCGTACCCGATCCAAGCAGAACTTTGAAATATTAGCCGGCGTTCTCCCTCCCTCTCAGAGTTCTTAGAAGTTCTTACATGAAGTAGCCGACGGAGAAGCTGCATCCGGTACCAGCAGTCATAAAACCACGGTGCTTTGGTGGGGCAACCTCAGAGATATAAAGTGGAACAAGACATAATAGCTGTCCAACTCCTAGCCCGGAGATAAAGCGAAAAACCATGAGCATTGGAATATTGACTGAAGCAGCTACCAATGTTGTCCCAAACAATGCTACGACACCACCAATTGCAAACGCCTTGCGGCGTCCTAGGTGATCACTGGTCCATCCTTGGATGATTGCGCCAAAGGCTGCCCCAGCAGCAAATAAAGCAGTGACTGCCCCGATAATATCGGATGTATGTTTTGACGTAGCTATATCACATATCAGGCCTCATGCAACGAAAGAACTCGTGTGGATTAGACTTACGATCGAGATTGAAGTAGAGATAGAAGCCTGGTTCACCGATGGATGTAGCAAAGACCGAGAAGGAGAAGCCATAAGAGAAGCCACCCAAGCACGCAAAGAGCACAACGAGAATATTGTAGGTTGTAATTTTCGCCATATCCACGTCAGTATCATATGATTTTTGTTGATGGTAGTCTTCAATTATGTATTATGATGTATATATATATGACCTGGGATCTTCTTGTCCTGGTAGACGCTAAAATCGATTTGCTCTAGTCAGCTCTGGTCAATGATCAAGCCTCCCCGGGAAATTCCCACCTCCGCAAACTAATGCTGCTCTACCGCTGATCAACCCTAGGAGGCCGTCCCCTGACGCGGGGTAAGAGGGTCCCAGACATTGCTTGACCCACCGAGAACCGCCCGCTTAGTGTCAATCGGTAGACGTGCAAGCAACGCCCGAATGGTAGTCATCAAAGCACTACTACTTTTGACATGGCTGAAGGTTTAGCTTCAATCAGTTTGGGTTCGTGCATACCATATACAACCTCAATCGGGACAGAATTTATCAAAACATTTACCTTGCACATTTGTAATTGAAATAGACAAAATAAACTCAATCATGTCTTACTCGCAGTGATGCAATAGCTCCCACCGGCATCGTGTCCTGTTTGTAGTAAATTATATGCTTGGTTCTTAGGTAAAACCCACAGTTCTTTGCTTTGATAGGCTCGAGACTATGACTCGCGGTGAAAGGTTTGAGCTTGAAACTTCAAGTTCGCTAGAATTTGTTCCACCGTCTATGTGGCTTCGATGGGGTCTGAGTGATAGTTCAAATCATGGGACTGACTAGCAGTGCCTCTCGCACTTGATAAATTGCATAATTCAACCGAGACAAATCATTCTTCCCAATTCCGTAAACAAACCGTAGACTGTTACGTTTCGGGCCAATGACAATCTAGCCGGATTCGGCTTTGATGGCATCAAGTGTGTCCAGAGGCAGTCATATATACAAATTTCACTTGATGCTCATGCCCCATCTGCACTATCACACACCATGACATCTCTTGAAGGAAAAGTGATCACTGTTACGGGTGCGGCATCGGGGATGGGCCTCGCAACCGCCATGGGCATCTTCAACCGTGGAGCTGATATCTCTATATCTGACATATCTGAGGTGGGCCTTGAAAAGGCCGTTTCAGCTATCAAGGCGGCTGCGGCGTCAAAAACAACCTCGAACACAGTCATCACCACGGTGGTAGATATACGTGACAGCGATCAAGTTGACAGTTGGATAGCGAAAACTGTCAAGTATTTTGGCAGGTTGGATGGTTCTGCCAATGTGGCTGGTGTCATCGGAAAGAACTACGGCATCCACGAACTTACAGAGCTTTCAAACGAAGAATGGGATTTCATTCATGGTACAAATCTTAGGGGCCTGTTCTATTGCATGCGCGCACAGTTAAGAGCGATGACAACCGGTGGAAGTCTTGTTAACTGCTCAAGTGTGACTGGGCTAGAGGGACATGCTAAGAATGCTGCGTATTCTGCTTCGAAACACGGAGTTATCGGTCTGACGAGGAGTGCGGCAAATGAGGTCGGAGAAAGAGGCATCCGGGTTAATGTGATCGCCCCGTAAGTAACAGCTTTCCTACATCTTCTCATTCTGATTTCGTGACTACAATCTGGCCTCCTCAAAATGGCAGTTTCTACTTACTAACATAATAGAAGTGGAATCTTCAATACTCCGATGATAGCATCTTTTGGCGCGGTAGATTCAGGCAAGCTGGAGGTGTTCAACCGTGTCCCATTGAAAAGGATAGGCGAGCCAGAGGAGATTGCAAACCTGTTTGCATGGCTGCTGAGTGACGAATCGAAGTATGTAACTGGGTCCACTTATGTTATGGATGGAGGCATGTTGGGATAAAGGGAGGCTCTTCTAGCATTCATCATGTCTTCCAATGACTATATTGGTCCTTATTAGATTGCAGCGGAATGTTGATTTGGCCCGATTCTTGTTTATATTGTTCTTGATATTGTCTCTCAACGTCGTCTTGCTAAAGCGATCAGCAAATAAGCTTTAATGTGTTACCGTGTCAACCAAATTGAACTCCTAGATATTGGATGATATGCTATCGCCTGATATTGTGCATATCACGAAATTACTTCGCGATTTGATCATCGAGAAAATTTGTAACTCTCAAGCGTTTCCGAAATCTTTGCGGCAATGACCTTGGTTGGCGATGTAACAATTCTTAGCTCGACTTATTTCAGATAGTATGCCTCCATATTTCTCGTCAGGAATTCCAGTATTTTGATACGATTATTTTGGTAGCTACAGAAAGAGAAAGTTCAGTACTAATTGTTGATGCCCCGATGCACTTCCACTGTTGTGATCTCAAACAAGATCTGGCAGCCGCAACAGTACGAATACCATTCGACGCTTTCTGTATAGCTGGCATAACAGCACTGCAGAGTCCAGTATACAGGCCATACGGGACAATGTACGGTCACAGCTAGGAAGTCATGAGCAATCAGTTCGAGCTACATGTTTCCGTAGAACAGGGATCAAATCGACTATTACCAGAAGTCCATGATATGTTTCTTCCATATGCCACAAGGTCACACTCTCCCATTTGCATTACCATTTACACGTGTTGATGCTTTTAGTAACGACCAGCTATTTCCTCTTGTCGAATCTTACCTCGGCGGTAGATCTCAAAATCGTTATTCAAAATACCTTCGGCAGAATTGGCCGCTGATTTAGGTGATCCAATACGCACCAACTGAATCTAGTATGGAGAGGGGTAAATTTAAGAGACCATATGCAAACAACGGAATGCTTCTAACGAGTTAAATCACTTTGTAGCGCGTCCGTCAGCAGTCGAAGCGAAAAACTGGCAGGGGCTCAATTTTGCGTGGGTCAACTGATGACTGGAACTCCGACCCCTTGGAAGTCCTCGGGGCCGACAATATCCCGCAACCATACCACGACCACGACCACCACCACCACCACCACCCCCATGAGCAGATGCTGACATATCATTGGAACATTTGGGCATCACGTTTATCAATGATAGATAGATTAACATTCGGGCTTGTGATGGTTGCATCGACTGTGAGAATTTGTTTCTGACATTAATCTTCCAAATATCATAATGATTTCCCTTATACTGAGCCTGTTGGTGGGCATGCTAGGTATTGGAGCATACCATGTCCTTCAGATCGGGAAGAGGGATTCGCGAATACCGAAAGGACCACCTACAGTTCCTATCCTTGGAAATTCTCACCAAATACCGGAAGGAGGTCTTTTCAAACAGTATGTCTCAGCTAGACCTCACCCATGGCCAATGAAAACTAATATTGAACTCACACTTAGACTCAAAGTATGGGCCAAGGAATACGGGCCAGTTTTCTCGCTCAAAATGGGCCCATCAACCATGATCGTATTATGCGACCGAAAAGCTATCCATGCACTTCTGGACAAAAAGGGGAACATATATTCGGATAGGCCCCATACGTACGTTGGCGACCTGGTGACTGGAGGTGACTTGATTGCTCTGCATCAAATGGACACCCTGTGGCGTGAGAAGAGGAAGGTTGTAGCCCACAACTTCTCGCCTAAACAGCTAGATGAAAAGCACTTTCGAGTGCAGGAGGCTGAAGCGACAATGCTCATGAAAGATCTCCTGGAGAGCCCTAACGGCTTTTATAATCACGTTCGTCGCTATACCGCATCTGTTGGATCTGTATTGGTGTTTGGCCACAGGGGACCAACCTTCGAATCATTCTGGGCTCATGGCGTTTACGACGTGATGTCAAAGGTATAGCCTTTGGGCACCCTTTCTATGGAGACTGTTCTGCACTGACAACGGATAGTGGACTGAAGCCATGGAACCAGGAGCAAATCCACCCGTAGATGAATATCCAATTCTTAAATTGATCCCTAAACAATTCGCATTCTGGAAGAGGCGTGCGGTCGCCGCAGGACAGATTATGGATTCAGTCTGGAGTGAAGCTGTGGCTAGAGTTGAACAAAGACGCGCAAGGGGAGACAAAAGAGACTGCATAACTGATACTTTGCTTGATCAATGGGGAAAAGACAATATGCCAATGAGCCAGCACGGCTTCAATAATTTGGTGGGAGAACTCGTTGAAGGAGCGGCTGACACGACAGCAGCTCAGCTTTTGACTCTTGTTATGGCCTTTGCAAAATTTCCACGGGTACAGACTGAGGCTCGGAAACAGATTGACGCAGTATGTGGAGTAGAAAGGTCTCCTCAATGGACAGACTTTAAGGAGCTTCCCTACATTAATGCTGTAGTCAAGGAAGGGATGCGCTGGAGACCAGTTGCTGTCACAGGATCTCCTCACAGGGTCAGAGAAGGTACGTTTTTCTCTAGCACTTAGGTTTGGTACTGCTAACAAGAATGACTGCAGATGACGAGTATGAGGGAATGCTGATCCCTAAAGACTCGACAATTATTGTACCAATTTGGGCTTTACATCATAGTGACGAATATGAGGATGACGAATCATTTATTCCTGAACGCTATCTCAACTTCCCCAAACTCGCCAACGACTACGCGGGAAGTTCTGACTGGGAAGGTAGAGATCACTATGGATACGGAGCCGGCAGACGCGTGTGTCCTGGTACGTTTCAACCTTCCGCTTATTACTCCTGAAGCAAGTTCCTGACAATTGTACTAGGCATGCATCTTGCCGAGCGAAATATGTGGCGGATTGCAGCGAAGCTGTTGTGGGCTTTCGAATTTTCGGAGCCTATTGATCCCAAAACAGGAAAGATCATACCAATCGACGCTGATGCATATAATCGAGGTATTCTTCAAGCTCCTTTACCTTTCAACGTAACAATTACGCCTCGAAGTGCGCAACACGTATGTGCTATTAAGCGCGAGATTGCGGGAGCAACTGAATTCCTAATCCCTTGGAGTTCATGATAGACTGCTACAGTAGTTCAACCATCAATTCAGTAGTTGTAAGGTTTTCACAGCTTGTTGATTTGACACATCTCATCGTGAAGCATTTTATCAGTACAGTCACAAGTGAAAGATATCCCATGCACCTATGCGGAAGTTACATCGAAGAGCTAGTCTAGCAATCTCTTCTTTCATTATTACCCATATTTGCTGGTCCATTGGATCTAACAACCCAGTAGGCTTATCCAGCTGTTAATTTGTAGAGGGGATTCAGTTATTCGTCTCAGTTGATAGTGGCTTTCCTGGCTTGAGAATTCGCTTGTTGTAACATGAGTTTTTCTACGAGCACAGCTTGGACTAGGCATAAAAAGAGCTGAGTCAATAGAATAGACCGAGGCGTATCGGTATATAACCTTGAACATAGAAATTCTTCGAGCTATTATCCTCGCCGCGCAGCTCGAGAAACCACTTTACATTATTAAATAAGTGACTTGATCTCTAGACATAATTCACGACAGCGTAGAATGGAAGAGCAAAGCAGGCTTGTGATTCTTTCTACCCACCCCTCTGAATCAGTTCCTGGCTACTCGGAAGAAATACCACGGAAAGCTTTAAGTGGATCTATGGTACAGGTAGGATCCGCCTTCATAGTTTTCATATCCACAGGGAAGGATACATGTTCGTGAACAAACTTCCACTTCCCCTCTACTTTTGTTAAGATGTAGGTAAGTCGATAAGTCATCTCAAATTGGTGCCCATCATCTGAAGTACCGCCAATCAATCGTTGCATCATGGTAATGTACCCAGAGTCCTTGGATGTAGCAAAAGGCTCGAGATCCTTCATCTCGAATGTGGAGTTGGAGAAGTAGTGAAACGTTTCGTTGTAGTGTTCCAGGAACTTGGAGCGAGCAGTGAATCCGTAGATATCATAGGTCATGGCCTCGTCAAAATAGTAAAATGGTCGTCCAGGTTCAATGCTTTTGTTGAATTCGTGGTTCATGACATGGGCCCATCCACAAATATGCCTCAAAATCTCTTGCTCCTCCTGATATAGTTCTTTCTTATGCAACTAAATAATCTCACATTAATATCTATATTTACAAGAAAGGGAAAAGCTAGATGTATGTACTTTACTCGGAGGGTATGTCATTTTCTTCAGTGCATCCTCCGGGGTGGTGTAGTCTGTCTGGATTGGTCATAACGAATTAGCAATTTCAATAGTACTCGATTCGGCGAAAATACTAGTGCTCGGGGCTGAGCGAGATCACATACCTCAAGATACCAGCCATCTGAAGACATCTTGCGCGTATCTTTTCAATTGTGTATGTGAAACTTAAGGATTTGATATAGCTGAAATGTACCTCGATCTTGATTTGATTATTTCCAACTGCCAGAGAGTGTCCAAGGGTTATTTAACATCTGCCACTGCTTCTAACGGATGATTGTAATTGACCGTTATACCCGTTCTCGAGATTGCCCGTCGAAATAGATTGCGGGGTACTTTCCCCCCCCCGCCATTTGCGGAGATCGCTGAGGCTGGAGGGGAGATCAACTCGTGATAGCTTGTCCCACCGAGATTCGCCCGTACCTTTGCGGGATATCGCTCTACCAAACAGCGGGTCTTGCGCAGCCAATCGGCTGGGAAACGTTCAACAGGTTATGGACGATTCACAAACAACAAATAACGAGATGATAATTTGACGTTGTTCTGGTGTTTCCTCTCAAATCATTCGCGATGTACGACTTCACACTGGTTCACGCTGGTGTCACGCTTGTCGTTATCATCGGCATCTATAAGTTGCTTCAGATTGGTCGACGAGACTCTCGTATGCCTCCTGGACCACCCACTTTACCAATCCTTGGAAATCTTCATCAGGTACCTATCACTGGGTTATACAAGCAGTATGTTGTCCCCATCTCGTTGGATATCGTATATAAACTAAGCGATGTAGATTCAAGACGTGGAGCCTTGAGTATGGTGGCGTTTACTCTCTGAAGTTTGGTCCAAGCAACGTTATCATTCTCTGTAACAAAAAGGCAATTCATGAACTATGGGACAAGAAAGGTCTAGTTTACGCCGAGCGGCCCAAGAATTACGTGGCGGATATTATCACATCTGGTGATAGCATCGTTTTCGCTCCAAATACCGTTGAAACAAGAGAAAAGCGCCGTATCGCTACACACAATTTTTCCGTAGGGGACGCTCTCCGATGTTGCTACATTCAGACTAACTTCCAATCAGCCTAGGATTCTCGACGAGAAGGCAGCAGTAGTTCAAGATGCAGAGTAAGCATTCAAACCCCGATCCCTTTAACGATAACTGGCTGACAAACGTTTTAGAGTAACAGTTTTGATGCATCAATTATTGACCGACCCGGACAACTTTTATAACCATGTCAAGCGGACCACGTCTTCAATCTCTTGCATTTTGATTTACGGACAGCGGGGTCCCACTTATGAGAATTTCTGGGGTCATGTAAGTTTCTCTCGCGGTTGGACATAAAACCTTACTTACGTGAAAAGGCTGTCTACGATGCATTGGACTTGGTAAGTCTGCCACCCAGAATAAGCTAGAGGTTTATTGACGATATGTGTAGTTTGGCGAAGCTTTGGAGCCTGGTGCCAATCCTCCAGTAGATGAATATCCATTCCTAAAGCTTATCCCAGAGAGGTTTGCGTTTTGGAAAAGACGTGCATATAACGCTGGAAATGCTATGCATGACATTTGGACAAAGGCAAGAGTATTAGTAGAAGAAAGAAGAGCTCTAGGGGACCATCGGGTCTCCCTGGCCGATAAGCTCATGGACGAGTATAAAGAGAAGGGAATGCCAATGACGCAGCACGCTTTAGATCAGCTTTTTGGGGAGTTGGTTGAGGGTGGAGCCGAGACAACATCTTCATCCATGTTGACTATGATCTTGGCCTTGGCCAAGAATCCTTGGGTGCAAGAGAAGGCCAAGAAGGAGCTTGACGAAGTTTGCGGTGGTGACAGGTACGGCTATCTTCGCCCCTAGATGAGATAGCCCTGTTATATCTGCTAACATTATATAGGATGCCCGAATGGGCAGACTTTAATCGTCTGCCATATATCAACTCCATTGTCAAGGAAGGAATGAGGTGGCGCCCAGCGTACGTTACCCATCTATATTAACGTACAGTACACCACTAAACAATTAGAGTCGCGACTGGAATTCCTCGTCGTACTGCTTCAGATGATTGGTATGAAGGCATGTTCATTCCCAAAGGCTCAACTGTTTTCCTGCCCATCTGGGCTGTCCACCATATGGAAACCGAGGGGTACGATAGCCCATTCACCTTCAATCCTGACCGTTACATCAACCACCACAAGTTAGCCAATGACTACGCTGGAAGTGCCGACTATAAAATGCGAGATAAGTCCTAGTTCCTTGTCCGCATATAACTCCAAAAGCTAACATTGCGTGCACACCACTACGGTTACGGTGCTGGCCGACGTATGTGTCCAGGTGTCCATCTTGCAGAGCGTAACCAGTGGCGGATCGTTGCCAAGCTCATCTGGGCCTTCGAGATCAAGGAGCCTGTTGATTCAAATGGGAAGACAATTTCACTCGATGCTGACGATTACACCACTGGCCTCTTGCATGCTCCTAACCCTTACAAGGTCATTTTCAAACCAAGAAGCCCCGCACACATCGCCACTATCACACGTGAGATTGAGCACTCTTTGGAATCTTTGGCGCCGTTTGAATAATGACATTGCTTATAATATTTCCTATCTTGGGTGTGTCAATACGACTTTTAGGGATAATGGTTTGCTGGGTTCCTGCTACACTTTTATGAATTTAGGTCGCTGGGGCTCACCGGACCTAGTAATATTAAGAGAAAGGAGGTTTAGTAGACACGTAGTAGATGCCAAAGTTGAAGACATTATCTATATAGAATCTGTCTGCTTATCTAGCCTTAACTTTAGTCTAATCTTATTATTAAAAAATATATCCTAGGAGATCCTACTATCTAAAAGCTCTTAAAAATAGTAAAAGTATCTACCTTCTAATAGCTTATTTTTATAATCTTATTAGCTATAGATTATTTAATAATTCCTTTACTATTTTCTACTTTTCTAGTTTCTACTATAATATCAATTTGATAAAGTTAAAGAATAACTTTTTATTCTTCTTTTTAAGATTCTTTTCTATAGCTTCCAAACTACTAGATAGTAGAAGTAGTAAGTATTCTAGCTTATTATTATCTAGTTAAAGCTATTTACTATCTATATTAAACTCAGACTTGGGCGTTGGGTGGGGTATACCTAGGGGTACCCGGGTCTGACCACCACGGGTACTATCCAGCAAATTTTGCGGGTAGGGTACATATTCGGGTTTTCTTCGCTGAAACCCTAGATATCCGGGTATTTTGGCCTTATTTTGGCCTGATATGGCCTGATTTCCCCCGGTCCAATAGCACGATTTTGACAATTTCGCGGCACTATTTTGATGTTTTCAGTATATAAGGAGCACATTTAGAGCATATAAGATCACGATTTTAACTGTTATTGCCATCTAAGCTTAGGACAAATGCTAATACAAATTTGGTAGGCGCTTGTCTATATGCTAGACCGCCTCAACAAAGTCTACAATCTGCCTATTTTCATTGATAATAATCTCTTCTTCCTTATCTTCTTCTGCTAAGATTCCCCAACTTCGAAGACATAAGATATATCATACGTTCCTACTATACATATACGCCTGCTTTTTGCTAATGAGGTTGCCTGCATAGCTGAAAACTCATTCGGAAGGTACTGAAGTCGCAGGAATTGTACTAAAGTCGCGAGCTATTTAGCAGACAATTAGTAGATCGTAGAGTTTGCTCTATATATAAGTGTATTGCGCCTCAGCAGACGCCTTGATATCAAGTATAGGCTTATTAAACCATCGATCTGCCTGTGTCTCTTGAGGTTGCTATTGTTGATAATCTTGTGCTATATGCTCTGTAAAACCATATATTAGATCAATCCTCTAGGCTTCCTGACCTTCTGCGACTTCAGGTGATAGCGAGCGTAATCCCTCTGCATCAATAGCTGTATTTTCAGCTTGTTATCTCTCCTACTCCTTCAGGCCAATTGCTCGACGAGAATAGGCAGAGAAGACGTTATTGAAATACGCCTTTCCCTTCATATAGGTCGGAGAAGTAATGCTACCTTCTGCATTAAGAAGAAACGCCAATCCAGCTAGCTTATATCGAGGGTCGTAGATGAAGGCGATAAGAGAGTTGCGTGTTGCTATTGATTTTTTGAAGTAATTCGAGAGCACTTTGTGAGCTTCTTTAGCGGCGATTTGGAGGAAGGGTTGCTTATCTCGTACTGCCTACATATTTAGCTGGCGTATTAAATGAAGGTAATTGGGAATAGTATTATGCAATATAGGATACTTCTCTGCTTGAGATTGAACTGTAGGTCGCCGGAAAACACTAAAGAAATAAGACATCTCTTTTAAAAGCGCCTAATCCTTATCTGTTGGCGTTAGATTAAGCTTTACACTATTATCCTACTCCTGTACTACGAGTATAGCTTTAATTGCTCGCTCTATGCGAAGTGCTATAGTAAGTATTGTATCTGTTGAATTCTATTGTATAGGCATATTATAGGGAAGCTTGATAAATTTGATCTATAGTATATTGCACATGCTTTTAAGCTGCTATTGAGGGAGCTTTCGAAGCTTAAAAATGATAGAAAGGTTTCGAATCTTGTAGAAGGCAGAGCGCTTAGTTGCTAGAGGTAGGATTACTTGATTGTTTTCGTGGTAGTAATGAGATCTATTCTTATTTGGCTCTGATTTAATTGCTTTGAGAGCACTTTGGATAGCGATATTATAAATATGCGTATAGCAGCGCATATTACCTTCTTTGCAGTTGAATTTGTAGTAGAATAGGCGTTGCTTATACTTACTAAGATCTTTAAATTAGCTCGCAACACAAGCCTCAAATAGCTCAAGCATCGAATCGTTAGGACTAGCATTATCGCGGGTAATAGAGATAATAGTATAGGTGATACCTAATCGATTGGTAACCTCTAGGAGCTTCTTACAAAGATAGACGCCATTGTGTATAGGTTTTATAAGTTTGATAATATCTAATAAAATTGCCTTATTCTCGCCTGTAGTTGTTTGCTAATATGCTATCATAGTAGAGTAATCTAGCTTATTGTTCCTAGCCCAAACATTAGTTGTTAATGCGATACGTCCTCCTGATTCGATATGATCTTGTAGCTTTATATAGACCTGCTTCTCCTTAATCTCATATCGGTCTTTGAGGTCCTTTATTAATGTTTTACGACTGATTTAGCGTGTTGCTAGAGAGAGGAAGGAGAGTAAGGCTTTCATTTCTAGCTAGTTGATAAGAGAGAAGGAGAGATTGTTTTTAGTAATAAAATCAAGGAGGAGGAGTTGAAATTACTAATTTTGACTTCAATCTTGATCGGGTTTATCAAATATTATCTTTTTGGGTAGACTGCTAGTAGCTTGCTATTGCTCTACTTGTTGATCTGCCTCTTCTTGTGATAATACGATCTCTAGATAGTCCTTTTTGTAATAAATCTTATAGTTGTTTGTACTATAAAGTGAGCGTTTAATGGTTTTAGGAGGATGGTAGCAGTTTAGCTAGGAGCATTGAATACGCATTATCTTAGGCTAATCGTCGATAACCTCGCGATTATATAAAGGGTGTAATCTAGCAAATAAGAAAGAGTTTGTAGGCTTGAGGGGTCTAGCTCTACGTCGAGTATGCTATCGATAAGGTAGTAATGTAGGCTCGATGATCGTAGTAGTTGTAGCCCTACCTCTCTTTGAGGGTGAGATAGAATAGGGCGAAGGAGGGTTTCTCCTAGCTAGGAGCGCGAATTCGATTGCTAATTGAAAGGCTATAATAAAGTAGTAAGGTAGTAAAGAGGTAATATAGTAGATAATTTAATTAAATGTTATGTAGGTTGGAATAGCCTCAACTTGATCTAAGATTTCATAGATAACTAAGGTAAAGCTAGTATTTGATTGGCTTTCGGCACGTATTAACTATTATTCCGGTTACGTGTCTAGGTATCCGAGTATTACCCGGGTACCTAGGAATAGCTGGGTATCTGCCCCTTCAGTTTAGTATAGGTGGGGTAACTACCTGCTGAAGCTCTGGATACGCCCGGGTGACCCAGGTCCCAAGTCTGATTAAACTATTCTACTAATCTTTTATTCTATTTAATAAGGTCTAATAGTAGTAGTCTAAGAATAGAAATTAGTTCTATAAAATAAGTATAAGTTATATAGTAGCCTTATTTCGGATCTTATTTACTAAATAGATATTTATTCTTAAAAGTATTCTAGATCTACTTTTAAGTTAGTAAAAGCCTATTTCTATATAGAAAGAGTAATTTACTATAGTATTAATATTCTAGATATTAGTATTATAACTTTATAAAAGATAAAGTATTACTTTTAAATATTTATAAATATTAGAATAAATATTATTATTATTAGTTTTTATTCTATATACTATATTACTAAAGTTATAAAATACTAGCTTTTTAATAGATTCTAGTATATCTAAAACCTAGAATATATAAATTATATAATCTACTACTTTTTTATATAGTAAAAGTTAAATAATCTTAGCTTTCTTAAAAGTAGCTAGAATAGAAATATTTTTAATAAAAATATTATTAGATTTAATATCTAAATTGAATCAAATTAGTAGCAATTCTAGTATAAAAGCTATAAATAAAATAATTTATATAAATTAACTTCTAATTAATATAAAGATAATCTAAATTAAGTAAAATGTTAGGATATTAGGATTACTATATACTATATTAGTAGTCATATGACTTAGTAGGTACTAAGTTAGTAATATAAAAGCTTAACTTCTATAATATAGTACTATTATTAATATTAAGTAATATTAACTAGAACTAAGAAATAGTCTTACTATATAATATAAGTAATCTAATATCTATTACTTATAATACTAATACTAATTAGTAGTAATCTTATAGGAGATACTATAGAGTAGTAAGGTTTCTAATTAGAAGAAGTAGAAGTAAGACATAGAGATTATTAAAGTCTAAAGTATCTTATTTTTTATACTAATAGAATATTATACTAGATCTATAACTCCCTAGCGATTATTAAGGTTAAAAAGGGGATTATATATAAGGCTATCTAGTATTTTAAGGGCTCTAGTAATTATTAAGGTTAAAAGGAGCTATATCTATTATATAAAACAATTAAAGCTTTATAAACTCTAAAGATTATTAAGGTCTAAAAGAGTTAGCTATTCTAGTAATTATTAAGGTTAAAAGGAATGTTTTATTAAGAAGTAGTATATTAAAAGACTATTATAATCAAGACGATTCTTTATTTATATTTTTCTAAAAACCTTTAAATTACCCCTTTAAATTTATACCTTCTAGGTCTAAAAATACTTTTAGAAAATATAATACTATATAATAATAGTTCGCAATTCTAATCTAGAAATAGAAAAAGACGCTCCTATGCCTTAGAAGGCTCTTCTATCTTTATAAAAGACTTTCTAAAAAGTTTATTAGTAATATATTACTATTAAATTCCCTATCTATTATAATAATACTATAAGTTTAAAGATATAAGACTAGCCTTTAGATATATCTAATCTTAAGAAACTCTCCTTCCTAGAAGTTAATAGGTAGGTTGTCTATATTTTCTATTTATATTAAAAGAAGAGATATAAGAATAAAGTCTTATAAGATACACTTTAGTATAACTTCATAGGATAGACTAATAAGGTATTCTTAATCTACGACTTTATAATAGTTAGGCAGCTAAGAGATTGCCTATAATAATATAAAGTTTATATAAAGCTTAACTTAGGCATATAGGCCCTAATTATACTCTAATTAATAAAAGTTATAGAAGAGAAGTATAATATAAATAGATAGAAGAAGAAGTAAATTTTTAGCTAGATAGGAATATATAGTTCTTCTTATAAGTAAATCTAAACTTTAAAAACTAATTCTATTCTATACTACTATAATCAATCTAAGCTTTATTACCTTATCTTTTATAAGCAGGTTTATAAGTAGGCTTATACTAACTACTTCTATATTATATATAATCTCCTAAAAACTTAAAGAAGTCTAATAATTTAAAGGTATCTAATAAGCCTAATAAAGGATATTATAAGTCTATATTCCCTTTTATCTACTTAAAAGAAAGAAGGAAATAGAGACTAGTAAAAGAGATAGTAGTAGAGGAGACTAAAAAGGAGATAATAATAATAGAGGTATTAAATATAATATATAGTCTAGATAGAAAGATACTATCTATAGAGAAATAGTAATCCTATTAGAATAATAAGTAGGACTAATAGAAATAGGTATAAGATAATAAGATAAGAAAGATATAGAAAGATAAGTATTAAGAAGAGTAGTATTATACTAACTTTTAAAATACTTAATAATAAAATCTAATCTTTTAAGATTAACTTCTAAAGAGTAAATTAGAAAAAGTAAAAAAGGCGTATTAATAATAATAATCTTAATATCTATCTTATTATAAGCTATAGTCTAATCGTATATATATAAAGCTTCTTTCTATTTAATTAAGATAATACTACAATTTAAGCTTATCTTATAGTAATAAGAATAACGATTATAGCTAGAAAGATAATTAGTATAAAAGAAAAAAGAACTCTAATAACCCTAATAGCTAATTAAAGCTATCTATTAATAATAGCCTTATAGGATTAGTAGTTAATAAAGAGATTATTATAAAGTAGCTTATTGATCTAAGTAAGCTATATTAAAATAAGAAGTAGTACTATAGTAGTATACTATATAATTTAATTAGCCTAAAGCTTAAGATCTTCTTTAAGAACTATAAGAATACTAACTTCCTTTAGAATCTCTACTATTATACTTTTCTTATAATACTAAAAGATGAAACTTCTAACTTTTTTTATAAGTTCCTTATTAATAAGAGCCTAAACTTTATATTAATAGTTATATATATAAGAGCTAAATTTAAGATAAAGGAGAATTAGTAATACTACTTAGAAGAGTAGAATATAACTATACTTAAGATAATTAGTCTAAAGCTAAAGAATAATAAGAAAGATATACTAGAATACCTTTAAATTTTCTTTATAAAACT
>QGMI01000706.1:0-21076 GCA_007821535.1 Lachnellula occidentalis | reverse complement strand
ATGTCTTTAAGAAATCAAGCTACTTAGAATCCTATTATAGTATTAATTATATATATTATAGGCTTTTCTAATAAATATATTATATTAATAAAGATCTTATAGTTAAAGTTATAATTATCTTTAAGAGTAAACTTAAATCTCTTTAAAGATTTGCTATATATTTAATAATAGTAGTAGATCTTTATAAAGTACTTTAAAGCGCTTAAAACGACTTTATTTCTAGCTCTTTAAAGGATTTACTATAGTCTATATGTCGGGACATATTAGGAGTAATATATAGGACGTTGTAGGCATATGACTTAGTATAGGTTACATAAGCTTGAAGGCCTAACCTCCAAGTATTATAACCTCTACTACTATAACTTAGATCATTATAAATGTAATACTATAACCTAGTATTAAGTCTTATAAGCTACTAGCTAGTAAGAAATGATTACTTCTTATAATACTAATACTAATTAGTAGTTTATCTTACTAGAAGTAACTATAAAATAGTAAGGAATCAAGTTAGAAGAGGTAGAAAAAGTATATCTAGGTACTTAAAAAGTATAAAGGATTAAAGGCCTAAGTATATAGAAATATCTTATAAGCTTCTACCTTATACTAAAGAAGAAGATAGGGATATCCTATTAGGTTTTTAAGATCTTAAGTACCTTTAGAAGGTATAAAGAGATTATATTAAATCATATAGAATAACCTTATCTATAAACCCTAGACACTTTTAGAAGGTATAAAGAAAGATATTAATAATAAGAATATCATACGCCTCTTTATTAAAAGTAGTAGCATTCTTTATAAATTAAAAAGACTAATGATTTCTTTTATAAAAAATCGAAAAATTGACTATTCTAAATTTATTTTCCTCTTTATAAAAAATCTGAAAATATAACTATAATTGCAATCTTAGACTAGTATACTATAGTAGTAGATATAGTAGCATAGGGAAAAGAGCTAGATCTAGAATAGTAAGAGGCTCTAACCTCTAAGGTTATAAATAGATATATTATTCTAAATTAATATAGATATATTAGAAGAAACTATATAGACCTTAAGCTTTAGAAGAGATTTTAAGAGAACTTTAATAGATAGACCGTAGAAATCTTCTAAATAGAGGATAGTAATATTATCTCTAATCTATGAGACTTTCTATAAGAATATAGTATTTATATATTAAAGTATAAGAAATTAATTGCTAAGGAGATCTATAAATTTGTTCTTAATGCAAACGACTAGCCTATCTAGCCTATAGAGGAAGTAGAAGAGATGATAAAGAGATTAAAGAACTTCTTATTAACTTTAAATTTAATATATATAGATATTAACTTTAATGCTTAATCGATACAATTAATACTAATTCTAGCTTAAAGTAGACCTACTACTTTAAATGTAGTATATGAAAACGCTTATGAAAACGCTAATGAAAACGCTAATAAAAACGCTAACAATGCTTATATAATAGCCTAAGTATAGCATTTTGCTTAACCTTTATCACTTGAATTATAATTATAAGAAGGAGAGCGAGAGATAGTATTAGCGATAAATATATATAAGATAGTACGCTAAGTCTAAGCTAATAATAAAATGAAGGCGAAGATAGCAATTAATGCTATAGTTAAAGAGGTAATAGCAAAGGAGCGAGCTGCTTCTATAATGAAATATAAAGTACCTTACTTATTATTATTAACTCCTAGTATCTTACTACTAGTTAATACTAGTAAAACACTATTAACTAACTATAGGGCGGAGGTATAAGTAGAATAGCAGTTCCTAGAGAAATAAAATAGTACTTAGAGATAGCTAAATAATACTAGAAATTAATAATAGGTCTTAAGTTTAAAGGAAGTATATAGATATTATTAGGGAAATAGCGATTTTCTTCTATATCCTTAACCTTAAAGAGGTCAAGTGCTACTATTTATAGTATAGTAGTACTAGTAGCGACCTACTATAACTATTCTTCTATATTAGCAGTAGAGATAATAAACCTTAGAAGGATTATAAATGGATTGCGATTATCTAGTAGGATTACTATAATTAGAGCGCTTATACTAAGATAATATTTTAAAGCAGATTCTCAATCTAGTAAAGCTATGCTTTAATTCTAAAAAGTATAGTAGAGAACTTTATAATATACTTAATATGAAGCTTAAGATCTTCTACTAGTCTTATAAGACTATAGGTCTTAAGCCTAAGCATTATAATAAAGCTTTCTATATTATACTAAAGAGAAAGGTAGAGACTTACTTCTATAATCGTATTACTAATAAATCTTTATAATTTTAAGATATAATTATATATATAAAGGCAAATTTTAAGATAGAAGAAAGTTGCTAGTTTTATCTATAAGAATAGAAAGATATTAAATTGATTAGTATAATTAATAAGAACTTAGAAAAGATAAAGCTATAATGCTTTAAGTTAATACTTAATAAGCTATAGTAAGTCTAGTAGGTATTATCTAAGGATTTCCTATAAAATAGTCGCCTATAAAAGCAGATTATTATTATATATGATAAAGTAAAAGAGTGTGATTTTTATCTCTTTAATCTCTTCCTTATAGTTGAAAGGCTTTATATACAATTGAGGACTATAATTGGCAATACAATAAGATCTAGCTAATTAGACAGCTAGTTTATCACCTTATAGTATAAGCCTTAATATGATGACGATTAAGATGAGTAGTACTACTTAGATCGCAAATTTAAAGGTAGAAGAAGCTATTATAAAAGAGTATTATATGAAAGACTTATAGGATATAGGGATAGCTTTAGAGGAAGTAATTAAAGCAACTTTAAAAGTAATAGCTTTAGAGGAAGTAATAGCTTTAGAGCTAATTAGGGATAAGGAGGCTATAGAAATTGCTTTAAATAGAAGCAATTAACTAATTAAAAGAAGTACTTTATCTACTAGAAGGAAGGTTACTAGTTAATAAATCATAGTAATGTAGACTACTAAAAATTATATAATACCTTTAAAAAGTAGAGCTTCTATACTTCTAATTAAGAGATGATAATTACATATTTCTAAAGCTTTTTAGCAGATTTTAAAGGCGTTAAAGGCATATTAAAAGAGTATATAAAAGATATTAATACTTAATTTGCTATTAAAGAAGATAATAATAGTAATAGCTTTATAAGCAACTTTGCTACGCTTAACTATATATAGATGATAATAATTCTTAATAACTAATTAGTACTATATACTATGCTTAAGACTAATGATTTCCTAATAAATCACCCTTTTAAGATATCCTTAGAAGCACCTTTTAAGATACCTTTAAAACCTTAGGAATCCTTTATTCTATTAAATTGCTACTCTATAGAGATCTTCTAAGGCATTATGCCTAATAGTAGAGTAGTAGGAGTCTTCATAGTAGGAGAACCTTAATTCCTAGCTTTATAGAAGCTTAATTTAAGCATTCTACTTAATAAATCAAGAGTAGGAGAGTAGATAATTTAATTTAGAAAAGGATTTAAAGCTATCTCACTTAGAGTAGTAAAAGTGCCAACCTGATTAGAACTAATTACCTTCTATATAATCCTTATAACAACTCTATTTCTCTTTTATATTAATGATATAGATAGCCTACATATTAAGCTAGATAACCTAAAAAACGTCTTAATCTAAGACAATATTAGAGTTCCTATTATAAGGAAGTAGGAATATCTTTAGATGCTTCTAAACTACTTATAATAGTAGATATCTTAGTATATACTTTTAGAGAGCAAATTATGCTAACTATATTATAGATTTAGGCATTTGTTAGTATAATGATTTATTGATATGATATAGAAAGTAGGTTATGATATTAATTTTAAGATAATTAAGAAGTTTATAGATTACTACTATAAGTACTAAATAAACTAAAAAGCTCTAGGCAGATTTAAGTTTATACTAAAAAGAGATTATAACTTTAACTTTAAGATTATTATTAATGTCATATATCTTAATAGTAATACTATGCTATAAGTCATTAATATAGTAATATTATTTATGGCTACTAGATTCCTTATTAATATGTTAGCGAAGTATGTATAGAATATACTATACTTATACTAGATTGATATCTATTAGGGACTACCTGATTTTTTAGTTTATAATATAGGCATAAACTTTATAGTAGTAGAGTTTAGATAATATGCTAAATTGATAGGAATATAGCTTAAGGAAGTGCCTATCAAGGCCTATAATAGTATTAGGAAGGTAGAGCGTTACTATATACTATTACGATAAGCTTTCTAGATTATTAATAAAGAGCTAGGTACTACTATTTTAAGGGAAAGCATTTTATAAATGGCTATAAAGGCTAATAATGACATATCAGGCCTAAAGAGGATAGTACTAACTCTTCTTATCTTTAGAGCATACCCTAGAATGACTAAAAACTTATTACTATTACTAGATATTATAAGGAGAGCTAAAGTAATCTAAAAAGCCTCTTAGAAGGTAAAGAGATTGCATTTAGATAGATAGATCAAAGACGCCCTAGTAATAAGGAATAGCCTAGATACTAGTACTATTAGGGGCTTATTATTATAATTAGAAGTTATTATCTATTAAAAGAAGAAAGGATAGAAAGGACCCTTTATATTGCTTATAAATGATAAAGAGACCTATATAATCTAGATGAGCTATAGCTTAGCTAATTTTCAATCTATAAGCGTATACCTATATCTTAGATCTCCTAATAATAATAGCTTCGCCTTAGGACTTGCTAATAATAGCGATTTAAGTAATAAGGCTAAAGAGAAGGATAAGCGTTAATTGCTTTAAAAGCGAGGCTAAAGAAGATCTAAAGGATTGAAAAATAAGAGTTATACTCTACTAAAAGATGTTAACTTTAAGGAGGCATTTATTATAGCGCTAGATAAAGAAAATGAGCTTACTATAGTCTTTATAATATATAAGAAGAAGGTAGACATTAAGCTTTCCTTTAAATTATAAAAGGAAGGTAAGATTACTATCCTAGGAGCACCTTTTAAGCTTACTAATAGATTGGAATTTAATAGCCTTAATACGATAGAAGTCTTTAGATTTGAGACTTATAATAAAGTTAAGCATAAAGGCATATATATCTTTAAGTCTAGAATTGTTTATAAGATTAAGAAGAAAGCTATAGAAAACCTCTATAAGAAATTAAGACTTGTGATTTAAAGCTATAGTAATAGTAATAAGTAATATATCTTCATATAATCGCTAATAATTTAGTATATGAGTTAAAGAATTATCATCGCTTTAGTACTATCTTTAAAGAAGATAATATCTTAATAAATACGCCTTTAGCTACAAGATATCACTTAAGTATACCCTTAATTAATAACTAAATTAAACCGCCTAGTACTAGTATATCTTTTAAAAGAGATATAGTATTTATACCTAGAAGGTATAATTATAATAGTAATTAAACCTCTATATAGTATGGCAGAATTGGGAGTATATTAGTACTTAATATATAGTAAATACTATAAAGAGAAGCTTTATATAGCGATATTAATATATAACTCATACTTCTTAATCTTGATAATAAAGGAGCTATTTAGCATTATTAGCATATAGATAGATAATACCCTTATCTTAGTAGATGATAAATTTGCTTAATTTGAGGATAATGAGCTTAAGAAAGCAAACCTTATAACTAAGCCTAAAGAGATACTTATAGAAGAGACCTTATTGATTTTTAATAGCTACATTCTTATAGAAATTAAGGATATTATTAAGATCTACTAGAAGGAGCAAAGGAAGAAGATTAAGCTAATTAATATAAAATCGCTTAACTTTAAGCGCGAGTATATTAAGCAATGTGCCTATAGAGTATATATTACTTTAATTTGCTAATCTGAAGCTGCTTTTAATCTATTAAGCGTAGTATAATACTAAGACCCTAGGATTGACAATGTAGTAAGGCTTAATAAGCGTTTTAAATAGCAAATAGAGAACTAGAATCAAGGCTTTAATTGCATTCTATTAGACTTATAGAATATTAAACTATATATATTTGTTAATAGATCGTTTATAAATAATAAAGATTTGAGTTTCTAGCTTGGTTTTGTCATTATAATTATAAATGAAGTAATAGAAGAAGATAAGTTTATAATTAATAGAAACCTTATTTATTAGACTTTAAATAAGAGTAAATAAGTTATAAGAAGCGTCTTAGCATCTGAGATCTATAGAATGTTAGCTAGAGTAGATATTGCGATTATAATAGCAACTTCACTTAAGATGATTATAAACTAGCTTAGACTTCTTATGATTCTTATGATTGTCTATACTAATTTCTACTCCTTCTACTAATGTCTAGTATAAATAGGAATGACTTAAGAGAAGCGCCTTATGATTAATATTATAGTACTTTAATAAGCTTATAAGTAGTAGGAGATTTATAAGATCTAATAGATTAATAGCTAAGATAATCTAGTAGATATAATAATAAAGGAGTATCTAAATAAGGTACTAGAAAGCTTTATTGATATGAATAGCATTATAGTATACATAGAAGGATAGGTAAAGAGAGACGCTTAAGCTAAGCCTATTTAAGACGGATCTGAAATATATCTTATAGCGTTTTTATACTAGATTCTAAGTACCTCTAAATGTACTTGCTTATTAGTTGCTTATTAGTTTCAAGATCCTTCTCTATTCTCTAATTAGCTTATTATATCTTTAGCCGTACTTTAAACTATATCTTTTCCCTATATTAATAATAAGCCGTATTTTTTATAGGGACTCCTATGATGAAATGTCACCTGTTTTAGCGAGGCCTATACTATAATAGTAGTAGTAGGTAAGGAGAGATTCTTAGTAGATTAGACTATATATTTCTCTAATCGGGCACTTTAATAACAAATAGAGAAGTTGCTAGTATCGGGACATATTAGGAGTAATATATAGGACGTTGCAGTCATGTGACTTAGTGTAGGTTATGTAAGCTTGGAGGCCTAACCTCTAAGTATTATAACTCCTACTACTATGACTTAGATTATTATAAATATAATACTACAACCTAGTATCAAGTCTTATAAGCTACTAGCTAGTAAGAAGTGATCACCTCCTATGATACTAATACTATATACTAAAGGATACCCGAATCGTTTATAGAGTTATCTTAATTTAATATCTATTAGGTGATTCTATATAATTGCTTATTCTTAATAATATAATAATATCTAAGAATGTTTCTATTTTCATATAACTAGTATTAAAGTAGTACCTTGAATTAGTAAATTCTTAAGGTTATTAAGCTTTACTCCTATCTTATCTATATCTTAAAGGTAGTATAAGAAGGGAGTATTTATAAGGATTATATAAAAGGTGATATTGCCTAATAGAGTAGGCATATCAATTATGCCTTTAGAAATCATAGTCCTAGTACTAAAACGAATCTTATATTAACTTATAATTATCTTATTAATTATAATTAAAGGGTCTAATTGCTATAGTACTAGGAATTGTAGGTACTTTATAGTTAAGACTCTAGCTATTCTACTATTAGGCATAATGCCTTAGAATTAAGTAGAATAGTAGTCGTTAAAGGTAAAAATAGACGTCTTAATTTAAAGTGATTTAGAAGATAATTTAGAAGGTATTTTATTAAAAATGTCTGATTTTATAAGTATATATAGTATTGATTAATTATTAAGAATTATGACTATCTTAATACTATTAATAGTACTAAAATTAGTAATAAATTAGTTATAGTATTAGTTAATATCTAGCTCTACTAGTAATTGCTCTACGTTATTCATATTAGAAGTATCGTCTAATAGGCCTTAAATGCCTTTAAATTCGGTTAGAAAAGTCTTATAGTAAGCAAGATTTAGCTCTTAGGAATAGCTTTCTATCTGCTTCTAATTAGTATATAACTTCTATCTATCTTTTTCTAAATATAATATTAACTAATAGTTAGATTTCCTATAGATAAAGTACTTCTTTTAATATACTAGAGAGCTAGTTCTACTATTACTAAATCGGCTACGATTTAAGGCTTCATACTAGCTACTTCCTTTTAAATTACTATAAAAGAATAATCTCCTACTACTTCTATTTCTAGAATTGCCTTTATAGGTATAATTAGTTTAATATTATTCTACTTTAATATTATTATTAGTAAAGAATTGCTATTAAGATTCTTAAGATTAAATATAGGTCCTTATAGTAGATCTAAGCTCTATATAGACACCTTTATAGGTTACTATAAGCTTATATAATACGAAATTGTAATCTATAATACTTTAATAAGTATTAATAACTTAATTATAAAGGCTATATTCTAATTAATATACTATTATAAGACCTTACTAGATCTTCTAAAAGTTCTTAAAAAGTAGCTATAGATATTATAGACGTATCTTTAAAAAGTACTTTATAATAACTTTTCTATATATTATTTCCTACTATTCCTATATATAAAGCTATTAATTCTCCTTAGTCTTAAAATAGAGACGAACTATATCAAGTATCTAGTTAAATTGTAGGCCTTATCTAGAAAGAGAATCATAGTAGAATAATATAGCTTTACTTATAAGTATTATTATAAAAGCATAATAGTATTACTTAATTAGCAAGCCTATCTTTTTATAAGAATCATAGAAGATTTTTAACTTTATATTAAGAATATCATATATCTTACCTTTAAATTTCTTCTTAGGGTTATTATATAGCTTAGTCATTTCTATAATCTACTTTATAAAAGGCTTAGGAAGTATATTACTTTAATATTAAAGTAGTATTACTATAGAAGGGTCTAATAGAAAGTAATACTAGAGAAAGATTTATAAGGTAATATTATAAAGATTCTAGGGAAAATGAGCCTATTAGATATACTACTACCTATTTTAGTAGGGTTACTAGTTAAAGTACTACTATTTCTATCTATTTAGCTAAAAAGCTTTATTCTATTAATTATTAGCATTTTAGAGATTAGCATTTTAGGATATATTAGCATTCTAGAGACTATTAAATTAAGTATTCTAGTAGTATTAAAGTACTTAGAAAAGAGGTTATTATTATAATAGGTATTAATTAGGTACTAGATTTTAATACTATACTATATCTATAAATCTAGCTAAAGGAGAGCCTATAATTAATCATACTTAAGGCTTAATATATACTAGGTTCTATTATAAATCGAAGACTTTTATAGTTTTAATTTGTTTTATAATCTCTTCTATAGTCTACTTTTCTCATTCTAGGGTATTAATAACTTTCTATAAAGTAATAGAAATTGGCTTCCTATCTTTTAAAATAAAGATTCTATTTACTTAAAGCTAGTTCTAAATAAATTATAGCATAATCTTATCTACTAGATTCTAGATCTTATATGTTTAGCCTATAAAGTCCTTCTAATAGTATTCCTATAATATAATATCTTAATATCTTATAATTATCTATTCCTATATATAATAAATAATTGCTCTATTTACAATTTCTATTATATACTATTTCTTATCTAAAGAATAAAATAGTTTTCCCTATTACCTAAAGTCTATATACCTCTTATATGCTACTAGTAGGGGGAATGATATTATAAGAGACGAATTTAAAGCAAAATTTGATATTTTTATAATAAGGTTTTAGTAAATTTAAGACTAAAAATTTAAGTTAAAAAATTTGAAAATTTAATAGAAAAATAGTCTTTTCATGCTTGTATAAGAGATATAGAGACTTATATAGTATATATAAGATTAGGTATAGTCATAGATATGATTATTAATAATACTAATATTAATTTAGGTTCTTAGTATTTAGTTTTTACTTTATAAGAAGTATTCTTCTATTACTACTAGTTTAAGACTAAATTGTTAGAATTATAGTTGTTCTATATAGTAGATATAGGCGTATTAGTAGTAATATTTAGTTCTTCTTCTATTATTGTTTTTATAGCCCTAGAGAGTATTAGTAGATCTATTATTTCTTAAAAGTATAATTTTATATTAGATACTAGGTTGCCTCTTTTTAATAAACCTGGCTATTCTATGACTAACATGTAAGGTTAATTACTAATCAGTATTAGTATCATAAGGTGATCACTTTACTATAATTATAGATCTATATTATAGGGTTCTAGGGTTCTATTGTTAATTGCTTGTCTTGCTAGAATCGTGGTGTTGTGGCGAAGAGGTGATAGCCTCTTCGCCTTACGTAAGCTACGCTAAGTCACATGACTGATCCCCCATTCCAAGTCCAATATGTCCCAGCATTGAATATCGACTCAATCTTCTACATCATTGGCAGTTGTAAAATGTCAAAACGGCTGTCATTCAAATCACAAGCTCAAATGGCGAGTTCATTTTTATTAAAAAGACAGGTGTTTTTAATTGAAAGAAATCATCTCAATCTTTCCGTGCTCTATAAAAGTCGTGCAACATTCTACTGTTTAACCCGCCCATCAGGCTTTCCGTCCTTCGTCAACCCATCATGTTCAGTAGGCTTGTAATCACCACCGCCTGACGACGCAGAGCTGCCTCCGCTGCTGCCTCCGCTGCCGCTGGTCTTTCCGCCTGCCTTGCCGGCTTCGTGGGGATCGACCTGGCCTTGTGCGAATTCTGAGGTGGGGGTGTGAGTGTTTGTGTGGTGAATGTGGGAGGGAGGGGGGATGGATGGGGAGGGGAAGAGAGGGAAGGAGAGGGAGAGTCGTACCGCCGGTTCCGACGCGCTTGTCTTGGGTGCCGTCTTCTTTGAGGCCGCCGTGCTCTGGTGGGGGGAAGAAGTTAGTTTGGTGTTTAATGGTAGGTATAAGGGGAAGTTTGAGGGAAGGGAAGGGAATGAAAGAGGGGATGTGGAGAGGGGGGAGAGATACGTACCAGTTGGCTTGTAGGTAGACATGATGAGATGTGTGAAGTTAAAAGGTTGTGGGATTGTTTGTTTGTACTGGTGGAAAATGGATGAGTAGATGGGAAAGGGAAAAGTGCTTGAACTTATACCCTTCCAGTCAATAGAGAGACCGAGAGTAAAATTGCTTTTGCGTATAGGAAACCAGCTTCAGCTTCATTCAAGTCATCGACATCATGATCTTACACAATTACGCATGCATGGATATGATGTAAACTGCAGCTAGCCGTTGGACGCTTCGGGGAGCTTATTGGAAGATCTACCTTACGGAGGTCAATCCGATGGTACCTGGACTCTAAGGACTCATTGAATCATGGAGGGGAGGGGAGGGGTAATGCAAAAGTAGCGTCAAAGCGGGGTGGGGCAAATGCACTAGTGGTTAGCTACCCGCGCCTCGACGCGTGAGCACGTGCGCTATTAATCATAGATGAGGATGAGTTGGTTTATAGAGATTAGATCATGACAGGCGGGTTGATGCCGTGTGGAAAGCTAATTGTGGGTTCCATCTTGGTTTGATGCGTCGTTGATGTGTTGGATGCGTCACTGTAGGAATAGGTACTGTAGGTGGGTATATGTAGGGTGATGTGCTGTTGATTGGTCTTAAGGGTGATGTAGTGGAAGAGAGGATATATCATCCGAGGCAGGTATTTTTGGCGTAGGAAGGATTCATATATGCTAGATATACTACTCATTGATTGGCATGGCATCATGAAAGGCGTTGTTGTTCTTCTTCTTATTTTTACTACAGCCAATCAAAACCACAAGGTACACGCTAAATACTAAGTATCATGTAAGAAGACCAGATACACAGATACAACTTCATAGGTAGACATAAAACCTACTCCTTTACCCCACCAACACATCAAACCAATGAGAAGGCTTCTGCCGCTTCCCATCATACACCTTGTTCAAGTAGCTCTCGGCCTCATAGCCCCACCTCAGCAATTGCTCTTCCGCACCCCATTCCCCCATCGCCATAAGTCCAATCGGCACCCTTCCAGTCCCTTGAACAGGGTCAACATAGCCAATAGGCACACTGATTGCAGGGTTCCCGCAGAAATTAGCCATCCAGACGTATTCCATACTGCGAACAGCTGAATTGCCATCCGAGACGCCGTGATTGAGATCTGCGGCCGACGCCATGGGATATCCTGGCATTGGGGTTGTGGGAGTAACGATTAAGAGACTGGGGTGTTTCTGGTACAGGAAGGCGAGGTGCTGCATGAGTAGTTTTCGTAGTTGCTGCGCGAGAATGTAATCTTGTGCTGGGGTTTGTGCTCCTACTGCAAGTAACACCTTTGTCGCCGGGCTGATGCCAGAGAGATAGTCCTTGTTAGATCCTACAACCTGATTCCGTGCTCGGACTGCCATTTCGGCGAGAATGGTGCAGCTGTGTGCGAATTGACCCTCGGGGAGATAGGGGATCTCTATGTCGATTACTTCGTATCCTTGTTTCTGTTGCATGTAGTCGATGGTCTTGTCACATAGAGCCTTGACCGAGGGATCTGCGCGGTCAAACCATGGTTTGCATATCCCAATCACCTTGGGCTTGGATGGATATAGTGAGACTGATGTTGGTGCTGTGAACAAAGAGCAAATGGGATCAGATGGGTTAGGCACGCCTATGATACGGTACGAGACTTCCAGATCCGCCATGGTAGCTGCAATTGGACCGGTTACTGTAACAGTACTTCCTGTATCCTCGAGTCGTGAATGACTGGGCTTCAACCCGTAAACACCACACAAGCTAGACGGGATTCGAATACTCCCACCCCCATCGGCGCCAATGGCTATTGGCACTAAACCAGCAGCAACGGCATATGCAGAACCCCCCGAAGACCCACCGGTGTAGTACTTGTCGTTATATGGGTTGAGAGGGGTGCCCCAGTTGGGGTTGTTGTTTGTAGTATCTGCGCCGAGTTCGTGCATGTTGGTCTTGCCTAATATCACCGCGCCGCCGTCCAGAAGTTTCTGCACAGGCCACGAAGAAGCCTCTGCTATTAGAAACAAGGCATCATTTGTCTTGCGGCCATACGTGGTGCGGTAGCCCGCAACGTCGCATTCGTCTTTCACTGCTACTGGGACACCGTCTATGATGCTGAGTGGTTTGCCAGCCTTGAAACGTTCGGTGGAAGCTTTGGCGGCAGCGAGGACCATATCGATGTTGGTAGAGATAAAACTCGTTGCGTGGTGAGAACGAGGCTCTACATCTCGGCGGATGAGAGGGAGCAGAGATTCAGCTACAGCCAGAGGCGTGAGTTCACCAGATAGGTATTTGGTGTGGTAGTCTGTAATGGAGTGGTATCTTCCAGCGATGCCTTTCGGAATTTGTGAAATGGATGCAAGGTCTAATCCCGTGCTCTTGCTCTCACCTGCTGCATCCTGCTGCTGGCTTCCAATGGGAATAACGGTAGGCTGGAAGTTGGTTAGACACGTGACGAGTTGAGGAGAGAAACAAACCTACGTCCCATCGCTCTGTATATGCTTTGAGATCAACGGTACGGAGAAGATCGAAGCCAGCATTGCTCCATAGGAATCTTTGAACAAACCCAAGTTTGGATACACTGAATGTTATTAGTCGTGTATAGTACTGGTAGAAGGTACATGCACATACAGCCATGCTCCTACTACGAGGAGGGTTCCTCGGATGACTAGGTTAGAATCTTCGGCTTTCTTGTATGCGATTGTTGGCCCTTTGATGGGTTTGGGATATCCAAAGAAGCGCTGATGGTCGGTGGGCTCAAGCATGGCGCTGGTGGTGTGGCGGATGTCACAGGTGAGGTAGAGGTGTGGTATGCCAAGATGTGATGGTTCGGAGTTCCGAAATGTGACAAATATACGAATCTATGCCAAATACTGTAGGATTCGTTTTTATACTAATCAGAATCGGGATTATCCACATGAATTTTACGACTTCATATTCAAAGATGCTGGTGATTACCTATATTGTCAACTATTACTTTACTATACTAGCGTATACCATACCATTGAAGAAGAATAGAAAAGAACAGCTATCCTAAAGCGGATGTTGTAGTGATTCTGCCGCATCTCACCGGCTTACAGTAGTAAACCCCGGCTTACCCCACGTCACGTCACACCTTCATTCAGCCCTCTTGCACAGCCCGCGACAGGCAGACTCACTACTTGTACAAAGATGTCAATCTCCCACAGAATTGCAGGTTTAACCACTTCATCGACAAACCACACAATACCGAATACAAAGACATAATAAACAATGTGTTTTGGACGCAGCTTGAAAGGCGACGATCCATCCGATAACAACAACCACCTCAATTCTCGCCCAGTCAACAACGACATCGACGCGAAACCCGCCAGGAACAGTTCGGTCAAAATGGCTCAAGCATACACTCCTCTCTCGGGCCCTCCTCCATCGCATAAGCAAGAATCATACGAGTACACGCCCCCGTCCGGTCCACCCCCATCTCACCAGCAGGAGTATGCCCCTCCATCAGGACCGCCTCCACCTCACCAGGAGTTTGCCCCTCCATCAGGACCTCCGCCTTCCCACAACGATTATACTGCGCCTCCTACAGGCCCTCCACCAGCCCAAGAACCATATCACGACTGGCAGGCTGCTGTCCCCGATAACTCCCTTCTCCCACCTCCCCCGTCTCTGTTCTCAGGGCATCAACGCAGCTCGGCAAACAATGCCACCGAACAACAAGCAGAGCAAGGCGAGGCATGGTGTGAAGCCAACCCAATGACACAACCCACCGTTCTCCCCCAAGCAGCCCTCGAGGCCCTAGACAGAGGCGAGATTGGCATTATTAAACCACGAGACTACAAGGGAGAATTGGACCGTCCACGCCCAGGAGTTTGGGCTGGCAAGACGAAAGCCAGCAGTCCAGATTCCTGCATAACTTCCTCAATCCCGCTCTACAGCGTCGACGCACACTCTCCCATGCGAACTGGCTGGAAGAAGACCATCTACTACGAAGTCCGCATCAGTCCCAGGAATAGGCGGGAAGTCAGTCTGGCAATGGGTTTCACAGCCCCTCCATATCCTACCTTTCGATTACCTGGCTGGCATCGTGGATGTCTGGCTGTTCATGGCGATGATGGGAGTAAATACATCAATGACCGTTGGGGTGGGAAGGATTTCACAGCTCCTTTTCAACCTGGACAAACACTTGGCATTGGCATGACTTTTACTGCACGGGATGTAGATGCGCCTCCTTCGTATGAACCCGCTCAAACGACTGAGCAGGTACCCATTGATGTTGAGATCTTCTTTACCAGAGACGGAAGGAAGGATGGCAGCTGGAACTTACATGAAGAGGGAGATGCGGAGCAGGATTTGCCGGTTACGGGATTGGAGGGGTTTAATGATCTTTATGCGGCGGTGGGGACGTTTGAAAATGTCGAATTTGAGATTGTCTTCAACCACAAGGAGTGGAAGTACCAGCTGTAGGGGTTGAAGAATGAATGAATTGTCTACGTTGAACTATGCTTTTTGGAGTTTACCGGTTTGGCGTGGCTGCTTTGGGCAGGCGTCTATCTCTCGTGGTTGGGTTAGGAGCCAGGGAATAATTAAAGTCATTGGCGTTCCTTTCACAATTAGTCATATAGGAATATCTTACCACACTGTGAGAAATGTGCAAGTGCCACATCACATCCAGCTTATGCGAAGTCAGTGTCTTGCTCTCATGCCACATTGATGGTTGTTCCCACTTGCGCATGCTATTTTAATACTTGAGGGTGGACCACTTACTCCGCCAACGAGGAAACACTTGCTGCTATTGACCAACATCTCAGCTACTTGGCTTCGTATTACCGGAGTTCTTTGTCAGTGGGCCAATATGAAACTATATCTTCCGACCGAGAAACAGCAACGCTTCAAGATACTTTATACATGTTATCTCTCCCCTTAGTGGCCAACCCCCAAACCATCACTCTCCTTTACAAACTTATAATACCTCTTCTTAGTCATATTCCTCCAACTCTTCCCCCACTTCACAACCACCAAGAAGTCAGAACCTGCGCCAACCCCGCAAACGCAGCCAGAATGAAAGCATTCTGATAGCCCATATTCGTGACCCACGGCGTAATACCATATCCGATGGCGAAACTCATAGTGTTGCGAATGATTATCACAGTCACCATAGCCTCGCCACTCAAGTCCTTGTAAGAATCAATGCAATAGCTCACGCTCAGCTGGACACCGATGGAATTCGACGCCGCGATGACGCCCATGGCGAAGATAAGCCCGAACCAGTGCACGTGGTGCGCGGCGCCGACACCCCAGAGGATGAGTGAGCCTGGGATGAGGATCAAGGATGCGGAGAACAGCCAGAGACGGTGTTCGGGTTCCAGCACGCCTTTGTTGCGGCGCGCGAGCCGGAGCGCGATGCGGTCGCCTAGGACGCCGGAGTAGAAGGACCCGCATGCGACGCCGACAAGGGGACTTAGGTAGGAGAGACCGACCATGGAGGAGGAGAAGTTATAGGGTTTTGCGGAGAGGATGAGCGACGCGGTGCCGTTGAGGACGTTGAACCAGACGAGGTTGCTGCCGTAGGAGAAGCCGGCGTAGACTACGGATGGGATGGAAAAGAAGAGAAGGGGGCGGAGCATCAGGCGGAAGAGATGGAAGTCTCGCTTCTTGTCGAGGAGGGAGAGCTTTTGGATGTATGTTTTTGGCTTGTATTCGATCACGCCTGGTGTTGCTTTGCTGTCGCTTGAGGAGGGGATGATGGCAGCTGACTTTTCTGGATCTGCCGATGTTGAAAGTTCGCCTTCCGTTGGTGTTACTGCGCCGGGTGTGTCGTCTGCTGTAGCTACCATTTCCAACGGGGCTCTATCGTAATTTGTTTCCTCCATGAAGAAGAAGCAGAAGACGAATCCGATGGCTAGGAAGATGGCACACCAATACATGACCCATTGCCAGCCTGTTTTAGCGTTAGCAATAACTCCGACTCCCTGTGAAATGATGCATACCTTGACCATCGTTGATAAAACCTGCGAATAATGGAGCTAAGAAATTGCTCCCAGTCAACATGAAAGCATACAGCCCCATATAAGTCCCTCGTTCATGTGTAAAGTATATATCTGTGATGGAAATCTCGCACAGAGACTCGATTGGTGCCCCCACGAAGCCTTGGAGAATCTTAGTTCCTATGCGTGGTCAGTGGGTGTGATACTGGGTTCATTTGAGGTTCATACCAATCCATGCCCCGTTGGTGGTAGCATGAGGGACCCAAATCATAATGCCCTATTCTGTCTGTTAGTATGAATATTTGCAGCGCTTGAAATTCTACTTACTAAAGTCGCTAACATCGAGAAGAGATACACTGGTCTTTTGCCATACTGCAGAGCTATCGCTTGCCAGAAAAGACAGCCCCACCCCTAGATTATATTAGATTCAGGTATGATGGCTTGTATTGGAACGAGAAGTGGCATCAGCTTGAATTTGTGAGGCAGAGAGGGGTATTAAAATATGGTGATGAGTTGATAATGAAAGACGCTTTGGTATAGGATTCAGGTTATAGCACGTACAAAGAACAAGAACATGTACCCTGTCCCAGCATTCAAGTCCGCAAGGGTGAGACCTGTATCTTCAGATATGGGCTCTAATACACTATAGATGGCAGCGGACGCAATGCCCACCATCAAGGTATACATGCTGAGAGAAATAATTGATAACAACTTCCGCCTGGGAGACCAGTTCAAAGGATCATCTGGGTCGGCACTTGGAGCTGGCACAAGAACAACATCTTTGAGTTGCGTTCCAGACGCATGTTTGGCGCGCATCGTCCCCTCGAGGTCGACGAGATGGACGGTGCCAGGAACTGTGGATTCATCGAGGTGTCCTTGACGGTGCACCGCATCTTCCATCTTGAGGCTTTGCTAGGTTGTGCGAGGATAATATCTAAAGTTGGAGAGAAAGGAATAGTGGTAGGCTTATAGTTTATAACTACAAGAAGTATACAGCAGTTCGATAGAGTTCGAGGCCTGGCTTGATATCCAGACCAGCCCAGCCTATAGGAATTATCCCAGCCCAGACATCCCATTTTCGGTATCGGATATCAGATTGCACTCGATAAGCTGATCGCCGGACTTTGTTGGTGTGACGTCTTGCGGAGCAGACAACGATAAGTCAACAACTCCAGTTTCTGCATACAGTAAGGCCAAATACTAAGTTTGCCCATTCAACTTGAAAGTGGGATATCACATGTACACTGATAACGATCGAAAATGGCGCGTTCAAGCATCAAAGGCCTAACTCCGGAGTACTGAACGACTGCTTTCAGACAGGCCTTGTAGAAGAGATAGATAATATGCACTGACCAGGATTAAGCTTTATACTAGGGACTCCTTGTGTAGATATGACCTCTTCTTTGACTTTTAGAAAGGGTTCCGAGTGTTACCATGGCAGGAGACAGATACCAGAGCCGACAGGAGAATGGCTGCAATAAAGCAGAACATCTACTGTACTCCCAGATTCTGTATCCCTTACCATGAAAAGGACATGACTATAAAATAGCCTCACAAAAGCAGCACTTTTCCCTGACTACAGAGATAGGATGAGAAGGAAACTTCCCCAAGGTTTGGCTGTTGACGAAGCATCAAGCAACGATCCAAACAAACATATTGCAACATCAGAAGACAGTAAAACAGTGAGAAATAAATCCACTCTTAACGATCATGGCATGGGTATATAGAAACACCATCCTTTTGTACTTTCCTGCATGAATGTTGACGAATATCTGTTATGGATGGCGTGCCGACGTCGAGAGTGGGATTGTCGCAAATAATTATTGCACAAAGCGAAAGCTTAAACAATACAACACCAAGCTTCTTCACCTTTCAACTCCCTTCCCTTCCCAACTCCGCCAACCTCCCAATCTATGGATTGATCCATTGCATCCCCATCCAAGTATCTGCCAAATAACCACAGAGATTCATGGTCGCAATGTCTCTCTCCCGCGCACCCTCGAGAGCGCTCCTTGCCAGTCTCCGCAGGTCAACAGTCCAAACTTCATGTCTCCGCATAGCTTCTGCGCGGCAACGACGCTGCGAATCTACGGAGCAGAAGCCACCGCCGCCCGCTCAAGAAGGGAAATCGTTTAGGGGGCAGCTGTACAACAGCACGGCGATGCGGTTGCAGCGGGAGAAGGCCGACCGCGAGCGCTTTACACAGGCGCGGAATGAGAGTTCTGGGGGGAGGAATTCGGCCTTGACTTTTGGTATGATCCCTCTTTCAGTGGCAGATACGGTACAGCTAACTGTAGATAGTTGTTATTGCCACTGCTCTAGGAGCATACTATGCCGGAACCCTTTCGACGCCTGCTCCTTCGACAGCATCTACGCTCCCGCTCGCCTCTACCGTAGCCCCGAAATACAATATATCCGGCTCGAACATGGAAGCTGCGTGGGCGGACTTTGTGGAAGTTGTAGGGAAAGACAACGTTTCGACGCTGGACACAGACATTACCCATCATTCCGGCAGCGAGTGGAGCACCCATATACACAAAGAGTCAGAACGCTCATTTTTGGTCATTTACCCCTCGAGCACAGAGGAAGTCAGCGCCATTATGAAGATCTGCCACAAGAGGTTGATTCCAGTGACGGGTTATAGCGGAGGCACGAGTTTAGAGGGCCACTTTGCGCCTACGAGGGGTGGCATATGCATTGATTTTGGGAAGATGGACAAGATCTTAAAGCTGCATAAGGATGATATGGATGTGGTTGTGCAACCTGCTGTAGGCTGGCAGGTGCTCAATGAAGAAGTGGCAAAAGACAACCTGTTCTTCCCTCCCGATCCAGGGCCAGGTGCTATGATTGGAGGTATGGTAGGCACGGGCTGCAGTGGGACAAATGCATACCGGTATGGGACCATGAGGGAATGGGTTCTCAGCTTGACCGTTGTGCTTGCGGACGGGACAATAATCAAGACGAGACAGCGCCCGAGGAAAAGCAGCGCGGGGTATGATTTGACCAAGATGTTTATAGGGAGCGAGGGGACCCTGGGACTTGTCACGGAAGCTACGCTAAAACTCACGACGAAGCCAAATAGCACCAGCGTCGCGGTGTGCAGTTTTGGAACTGTGAAGGAAGCCGCTAACTGCGTTGCCAAGGTTGTGGGTGAGGGAGTCCCTATTGCAGCCATCGAGATTCTGGATGATGTTCAAATGAAATGCATAAATGCAGGTGGGGAAACCGACAGATCTTGGAATGAAGCGCCAACTCTCTTCTTCAAATTTGCAGGCACACCAAATGCCGTCAAGGAGCAGATTGGAATAGTGAAACAGCTTGCGAAGAGCACTGGTAGCAAGACGTTCGAGTTCGCGAAGAATGAGGCGGAGCAGGCTGAATTGTGGAGTGCCAGGAAACTTGCATTGTGGTCGGTGATGGCGATGAGAGAGGACGAAACTGATCATGTGTGGACTGGGGATGTCGCGGTTCCGATCAGTAGATTGCCAGACATTATTGAAGAGACAAAGGAGGATATAAACAAGAGTGGCTTGTTCACATCAATTGTTGGTCACGTTGGAGATGGAAATTTCCACAGTATGTATTCTGTCTCCGAAGATAGGAGCTGTACTGACCTTTCAAGCAATTCTTCTCTACAATGATAGCCAACGAAAGAAAGCCGAGGAAGTAGTTCACCGAATGGTGAAGAGGGCAGTAGAGATGGAAGGAACAGTCACTGGAGAGCACGGAGTTGGGCTAGTGAAGAGAGACTACTTGAACCACGAGCTGGGAGAGACCACCGTAGATGCGATGAGAAAGGTATGTTTTGCGGCCTCTTCTTTAAATCTCATTCTAACAACAGGCAGCTGAAATTGGCATTCGATCCACTGTGCTTATTGAACCCAGACAAGATCGTCCGGGTGCAGAAGCCACAACCAGGAGAGGTTGCTCAATGGTAAAGTACAAGATCTGGCAATTGTTTGATATGTGTAGGATATACGGTGCCGTCGGACTTCTAGGCTGTGAGCAACCAGTTTACTCCATACCTTGTTAATATAAACACCCGAGCCAGACCTCGTGGAAGCTACCCATTCCAAAAAATGAGGCCCTTGCGCTGTTCCCTATTCTCAGCCCTTCGTTTCCTTTCGCCATCCTTCGCTATGTCCAAACCTTTTGAAGATCCGTCTCCTTTTAAAGACAAGCGTCTCTTCTCCAATCCTGCTCTCGCTTGGTCTATTTCCAATCCATTCTTCCTTCCAACGTCTATCTCAACTCTCAATCTCTCTCGGCCGCCGCTTCAATCATCCATTCAGCA
>QGMI01000705.1:0-21090 GCA_007821535.1 Lachnellula occidentalis | reverse complement strand
AAACCGCAATCCTTTTTTCACGCCCACGCCCACGCCCACCTCCACCTCCACCTTCCCACCTCCAGCTCTTCATCTTCGTCTTCGTCTTCCTCTTCCTCTTCGTCTTCGTCGCCGTCGTCCGAAGTAAAATACTAACCCTTCCAACTGGCTGGTTACCAAACAGTCAACATATAGACCAACCTATCCCTTCGTCTCTCAATGTCCCAGATGAGCGGTAATCTGGTATAAGGTATACCTAAATTATTAGCACCATCACTCATCCCCTCCTACCCCCAAAAAGTCCCTTCATTTATAAACATACCCCCCCTTAAATCTTTCTCCGCACCAAGCTACTATCACTAAAAAGCCTATCTATCTAGTATATCTCCAGAACCAAAGAATCTCCACACTATAGAACAGAAACTCCTAATCTGTAGTAAGTAACAATACCGTTTATATGCATATTCAAAACAAAAAGCCAGATTATTATATCAACTAGAAATATAGAACCTATCAAGCGGATGATAGATAGATACACAGTACCTGGAAGATTTACATGTTTATAGATGGATGACTTGACGGATCTTTGTATATGAGAAGTAGAGGAAAGGTACAGTGAGAAGAGCTATGGATCTAGATGATTGCGTTGAAACGTATGTTATGCGTTATCAATTTCTATTTGTTCAAGATGAGGTGAATGTAATGATAAAAAAGCTGTTGGTTCATTATATCGGCTTCGGATCGGAGCCTCGGAGGATATAAATGACATTGGCCATGTTGCCAGAGCATCACAGATGTAAGTTTTCAAGGAGACCGTCAAAAGGAGAATAATGGTATTCAATATCCTTTCATCTAATGTACGTGTCATCTAGCGCTCTACCACGAGCGGTGTAGGGTATCCATAATCTACAATCCCTCGCCCCTGTAGGATTTCCATCCATACCAATCCAGTCATATCTCGTCTCATCATCGTACACGTCCCCAAGAAACCACCATCCCATCACATCACATCACATCAATCAACATCATCATCACTCGTCTCCACAGCCCCATTTGACGCCCCCTTCTCCTTCTCCACTGCAACTTCCTCTTCCTCCTCCCCTTCACCTCCACCGTTCTTCGCCTTCTCATACCGTTGCTTATCGGCATCACTCATGAGATCCAGCGGCTTCCCACCCTCAACACCATCCTTCAACGTGCCATCCTCAAGCACATCGTCCTTTAGATACAGCGTGAAGAGTACGACGAACAGCACCGTGTCGGTTTTGCGGTTCTTGAGCACATATCTGAGCGTATGTGAGCGCTTCTGCTGTTTCCTGTTGCAACGCGTAAAAACAATGGGTTGGTTTTCGCTCCATTACAGAGAGGGGGTGGAGGAAAGGGGGAGAAGAGGTAGTCGCTCAGCTAAACGAGGGCAAATGAGAGGGTGGGGGACTAACCTTAGACCTTGGCCATCCCAGTATTTCATAATGGGGAGTTTGAAGCCGGGGAGGCTGAGGGCGAACTCTATTTGAAGGCCATTAGTTCGGGGAAATGATGCTGGGGGAATTGCTGGGAGGAGGAAAATACCATTGAAATCCAAATAAGGATTGAAGAAATCACATCCATACGTCCTACCCGCCTCCCAGTCCCACGCCTTCCTATTCTCCTCATTCAAAAAATACTTCTTGCGTGCCGCCATGTCATCAGGAATGCCGCTCTCCTTCCGATGCTCCAACCCCTCCGCATCACCACCCTCGTCAAACACCAATCCCGCATCCGCATCCTTCTTCTCCGCCATGGAACCAACATGCAGCGTGTTCACACTACTAGCAGCGGGCCCATACATATACGGCTTCTCCGCATACACATCCCCATCCAGCCCAGGATCGACGGCCCATTTCACAATGCGCATGGCTGTACCGAATCCAGGGGGTAAGCGGTCACGGATCGGGTGGTCGAAGTCGTTGCCAAAGACCAAGTCATCTGCTGAGATGGAGGATTTGGGGGAGAATTTGAAGGTTATGCTGTATTGGTCTTTCGTGTGTTGTGGAAGGGAGAAGTAGGGGCTCGTTTGAGGGGAGGAACGGGGGAGGCCTCTGTATGACTGGTAATAGGTGTCAGTGGATGCATTATTGAACGGTGAAGGGGGCCATACTTGAACTCGCACGTTGAGGTCAACATCGATAAGCTCTGAGGATATGGAGACGGGCTTGGGACTGTTGACGGGCACGATCTGGTGCTTTGCGATGTCGTATTCAGAGCCTGCCGTCACCTGCAGGATATAATTGTGTGCCATATTTTCTAAGTTCTAATGCTCTGAGATAGGTAGTATGTGGCTATTCGTAGTTGGGTTGTTCTGTTGAGGAGGGGTTAGTCAAGAGGCGTTGGGTGGATGTGCAGATTGCTGTACAGTACCTTTGCAGTATCTTATGCTCCAGAAACAAGCAATTGAGTTATGCGAGAAGGATGTTGATGATGATTGATTCACAACGTAGCGAGGATGGTTTAGCATGCGCTTGCGCTGTAATGACCGCGTTGCGCAGGCATTTCTTGCTTTGCTGTTGCCATTTCGCAGAGAATGGTGGCGGTGACGTAGTCATGTAGTAGGAGGCCGCTCCGGTGACTACAGCAGAAGTCCATGTTTGCGAGGGACACTCACGGGACAAAAAATCCAGACATATTTAATCTAGGTATGTCATCATGTTTGCAATCACTCTCACCATTCTGAATCAATGCTATAATCTGATTTCCTAAAAGCTGGGTGTTTTTGAAACCCATCGGTCAAGTAAGCTGGCTGTTCACGAGAATATGCCCCAAGGCTTTACAGAACTCGGTTCCTGCTAATTGTTACTTGCTAATTATATCCTAACCATCGACTACATGCTCTATGCAAATTATAATATTATCTTTAAGGATATTTACAGAAAACAAATCCCGTTCAGGGGTAAAACGCCAACGACCATTAAGCGACTGCGTATCATCACGCCTTGCTGACAGGATCGTTGAGTGGCGAGAGGAATTGGTCAATGTTGACTCGTTCGAAGAAGCTGATATGCCCAAACTCAACCCAATACTGAGCCAGTCGATTGTGTGAAATCATGATCAGTTGGCTCTCGATGTATTTGTCTAAGCATCTGTCAGCGATGGTGGAAATCAAGAAATCATGTATAGAACTCACCGTCTCGGAACATCCTTGCCGCAACATGCCCTCTACTTTTCACGATCCTAGCACCATTGAACTTCGCTTCTGTTGCTGTACGGATAAACCCATCCTTCCCGATATCATCTGAGATGAATGTGTACTCTCCCCGCGGCACATTCGGGTCTCCAGTCAATTTGATAGCTTCCAAGCTTCCTCGGTAGATCCTCTCTTCTATCTTTCTTGCTTCCCATTCTTCCACAGTCTCGTATTCTTCCTGCACGACGGATGTTTCGTCAAAAGGCTCGTCATCAGGCTGGTTGATGAGCAAAAATTCGCACCCGTGACCACTAAAATCTCCCACCCAGATGCCTCTGTAAGGCTTCTCTTCTGTGGGGGTATACACCTTTGGATCCAGAGTGGCATATGTATAGACTTCTTCACCAAGATGAACGCCAGGACCATTTTGGCTGGTCATTTCCATCCATCGTCTGATGCGGAATGCCTGGGTCGACACCTCGGAACGCTTCTGCGGTTTGTGTCCAGAGCCAAAAAAGGCTTCTTGGCTTGCAGTCCGTACGCGCTGACGAGCCGGGATGTGTGGTGGAGGCCAGAGTTGCATATTTGGGTACTCTTGTACAGTTCGAGCCAGTAAGAAGTTTGAAAATACACCATTTCTTTCGTTACTCTGCATCGTTGTCTCGACGTTAAAACGATGAACTGATCTGGAATTTGATGAAACCCGAGATTCTGGGGACCAGGCATCAAGGTGAACCACAGGCTGGTCTAAATGTAGACGGCACTTTGGGGAGAAAGAGTGGATGAGGACCTCATCGTCTACCTCCCAGGGCTCAAAAGCTGGAGCAGGTCGTTCGGCAACCAACCGATATCCTTCCAGGCACCCTCGGCGAGGATCATAGCGAGCGATAATGATTTTACCCGTGAGAAAGTAATCACAGAACCATATCTTGTACTTTGATAAGAACCAATATGGATCATGGGAAACGTAGAGTTCTCGGTAGCTCTTGCACGGAGATGGCGACGTGATTTGTACTCCAGGAATATTCTCCTGAACGTGACGATACCAATTGATGTCGGATTTAGCATGGACGTATAAATTGTGGCAAGTTGAGGATATGATGGCGAGCTCGGTAGGACCGAGAAAGTCTAGGATATGATCAATAAGCTCGGAAGGGAGAGCTACCAGGGAGCTCTGATGAGTCTGTGGGGGAAGAGGCGCATCTGGATAAGAGGTAATATGATCAGCCATGAGGTTTACAGTGAACCTGAGGGATATATAGATTGAAAGTGACGTCTTGACAGCTTCATTACTATGGCAATAAAGCAAAGCCGAAGAGGGGGTTTCGTTTCAGGGCAAGCCACCGAATCGGACATACCTGTTGAAGGACAAGACTGAATGCCATCTGCAAGGGTCGAGGAGAGAGAGTGGTCGTCTACACTAGGAAGCTCCCTCTCGGGTTCCCTCGCCTCCACAGATTCCAGCGCCCCCAGACTCTCATCGCGGCCGGGGTCAAGCCGTCCATGGAGGTAGAGATGATTGTTGTCCATGGGAATATCCAGAGTGGGGGTGCTTCCCTCACATGGCGTCAAACGCTCGGCGGGGTCCATATTACTTGTAGTGTTGCTCGTGACTCGTGACTAAGGCAGAAGAGCAGAAGCCTTTTTTGTATTCTCTCCTTCTCGTATGCCTCTATGAGATTTTGAGTGTCCTTATTTTCCCCAGGTTGGAAGGTAAGGAACGATCGGCGAAGTTTTCATCAGATGTGACTTGATCAACCTTTTCCTTTGACATACATGGATGGACGCACGGATACCTTTCTATTCCGTAAGGGCCAAGCTGGGGCAATGCAATGCGGAACGCCACATGCAGAAGAGAATGGGATCAGGAAAGGACGGGTACTAAGTCGTACTGGCTATGACTTGGCGGGGAAGGGAAAGCAAAATTGGAGTACGAGTATGATATTAATTTCTGATGGAGAAAGTGTTGTGAGCTTCCTGATCGAGACAAATGGTGATGAATGCAATGCGTCGCGGCAGTTGATCGGCTACACTTAGCGGCTGAGAAGAAGAGAGAGTAGACCAATCCAGCCAATAACGAGTTGACCGAGGAGGGGAGGTATGGGATGGAGGTCATGAATGAGAAGGAGGGGAGGAATAATGAGTTTGGCACGGGTGGTAGTAGAAGGGGGATTGTACTTCGTAAGAGGTACTGTAGCACACAGACCGCCTGCCTACCTGAGTTTACCTACCTAGGTAGTAGTGCAGCTAAAAGCAGCTTGGCCGTGTGTCCGTCTCTCACTCCTCCTCCTCCCTAAGGTATGGTAAAGTATGCTACATACCATAAGGTAATGCTATGCGCGTCTGGCTAATAATAAAGGATACGAGCTAGTAGTAATACTAATATGGCCGATATATCTGTCGTCCCACCCATGCTCCTTCCTACCTAATCACTAATCACTGGCTATTTTGAGGCGTCAGGTGGCTAGTGGCTAGTGGTGTCCCAGGGATCTAGAGTTACGGAGTATTGCCAACACTCCAAAGCATCTCGAGGGCTGAGAACTGGAGGAAAGTGCTCGTTCTAGGAAGGTGCCTGTAACATCTTGACGCAGAGTGCAGGTGTTTATTGTCCAGACTGCAAAGGGCCCTGCACGTACAGTACGAGTATCGTACGAAGGCAAGGTATACACCACACCGTAGGGACTAGGTACAGTACGGAGGTAGAGAGATGTGGAGTAGGAGTAGGGCGGCTGGAAGCACACCTCCGTCTATGCCGGCCAAAGCACGGGCATGGGCACGGGCATGGGCACGGGGCAGGTCATGGCAACCTCGTGGCTTTGGGATGGATGGGGATGGGATGGCATGGATGCGAATCCTCGAGCTTCTCCAAGTACCAAGTATAGTATAACCTGTTACGTACGCCCTCCTTCCCCTTTCCCCTTCCCCCAATTTACTCGAGATCCCAGTTCCGTGGATCTGGGAATTGCCCGCATACCTTATTGATCCTCTTGAGTCTTTACCTGTACCTCTCTCCGTGTCAAGTGACGTAGCAGCGCAGTTGTGACGGGGAGGGGGGTTGCAGTGCGGGGTTCAAGAACTTCACTCCCACTCTCTCTCTCTCCCCCTCACTCCCATGCTAGCATAAGAGAAGAAAAGATCACTTGGTAGCAGTGTCACTGTCACACAGTACCTTACTCTACCAAGTATCCCTCCTTCCGACGTTCCTCAAGACCTCCCCATATACCGCCATCTATGTCTTTCCTCCCAATCATCAAAGACCTCATCCCCATCGTCATGCCAGGCTCCGTCCAAGTTACAAAATCCACCGCTCTAGACGAGGGCACGGGGCAGACAGAAGGCATGATCAGACAAGGAGCCATCATCGACAAATCAGACAAGATTTGCGCCTCAGGTGAGTTGAGTTGCCGTGCCCGTGCCATTTGATTGATTCGCATCTTATTTCAGTATCATATAATCGGTGGGGCCCCCCTAGCCTCCACAACCACCATCTCCTCCCTCCCTCCTGCCAGACTATCCCATCCCTCCCTCCCCTTGCCACAAACTTACATACATCATTCATAGTAATGGTAGCAAAACCCCACACCTCATCCGCAGTCCACCATCACGGGTCAGTCTCCCCCCTTTTCTCCTCCCCCCACCCCACCCTACCCTCCCTCACATCCAAACTAACCCACCACCAAGCGAACAAGACACAATAATATACGCCCAATCCGGCCACGGCATCATAATCTCCAACGACGGCAGCACGCGCCAAGCCCTCCACCCCGGCGACTTCGCGCTCATCCCAGCCTGGACCGAGCACCAAGAGGCAAACGAGGGCGACGACGAGGTCGTCTGGATCATAAGCCGGAGTGGAGGGAGTCCTGTTGTCGTTAATCTCGAGGGGTGGGGAGGGAAGATGAAATGAAGATGAGATGAGATGAAATGAGTTATGAATTATGAATAATTAAGAAAAGGTCCGAGGGACGAATCAAATCCATTTCAATATGGTATGGTATGGTATGGTATCCTAATCCCTTGGTCATGGTGTTTTGCTTGCCCTTTGTTCCTTTTAAAACAATCAAGAAGAAAAGTCCCCCTCCATAACACCCCCGAGAAAATCAGGCCCTCCTTCCATGCAATGCCACTTTTGCAAATAATTTTCAACTCAGGAATAAATGGTATGCCAATCCGCGATTTTATTAAAACAACGAAGAAAAGTGCCTCCCCGTCCAGTCCTCATCCAGAATCTATTCACCCTTCCATGCAATATCATAGTACGCTCAGTTATCCGTATACCGAGGTTGATTATCATCCTGCCAGTTCGCAGCTGGTGTCTCGGGCATTGCTCCGTACGCTCCTGGCGTAGGCGCCGCATAGTAACCTTGCTGAGCGCCAGGAGTAGGAGCATCCATAGCCTGTGGCGTTGGTGCACCCCACCCACCTCCGCCACCACCTCCCCAGCCAGGAGCAGGAGTGGGTGCTGCAGCAGGAGTAGGTGCATTGTACGGTGCCGGTGTAGGAGCAGAGTAAGCGCCTGGTGTAGGTGCGTTCATTGCCGCAGGAGTAGGCGCCGACATGTTGACACCAGGAGTCGGTGCATCGTATGAACCAGCGCCCCAGCCATTGTTGGATTGCTGCTGGTTAGAGCCCCAATTGTCGTTGGACGTTGGCTGCTGATAAGCGGGTGTTTTGGCACCCCAAGTATCGTTGCTACCGCCGCCGTAGCCAGGTGTTTTTGAGCCTGCCGCGAAAGCATCTGACATCCCGTAGGCTGGAGTCTTGGCCCCTGATGACCAAGCGGGTGTCCGGTTGCCGCCCCCATACGATGTTCGGCTACCATCGTAAGGATTGACGGTGCGAGAGCCATCAGCCCAGCCAGGAGTTCGACCCCCTGCATTGTCACCAGATGATTTCCAGGCCGGCGTTCGTCCTCCATTCGCAACCGCGGGTGCTATGTCTGTTAGTTGGAAGATGCAATGATGGTATAGAGAACTTACTTCTTGCTCCCCATGCTGGGGTTCGCTCGACTCCACCGCCTGCTCCTGGTGTGCGTCCGCCGTCCCACCCACCTGGGGTAGCTGACCCAAGTCCACCCCTCCCTCTTGGTGTGGCCCCCCCTCTGCCACCACCAAAGCCACCTCGCGAGTTGGGGTTGAACTCTTGTCCTGTAAGTTTGTCCTTGAATGCCAAATCATTCTTTGAGATGTTCACAGTCTTGTTCTTAGTGTGCAGTTCAACTCTAGCGTCGGTCTCATTAGCCTCTTTCACAATTCCAAGCAGACCTTTATAAGGACCCTTTCGAATAGTAACTGTCTGACCGATAGACCGATCTCGACCAAAGCTTTTCGGGGGAGGCATATCGCCGCCGGTGGCTGGGTTTCGCTTCATCGCCGGGTTCATGGAGGTAAGATCAGGGCCGGTGGAAGCTGTGACGGCACCCTTTGCGGCGACACTGGAGACGGCAGTCGTGCGGGTGACGAATACGCCAGCATTCTCATTCTGAGATGGGTTGCGTAGAAAGAGGTAAGCTCGGTGAATGTGGATGATCTTCCCAGATCTGGCTTCGCCGCCGTTCTCTTTGACCGTTTCGTCGAGGCGAATTTCATTGCCATTGCGATCCGTCGCAACTGCATGTCTTCGCTTTTCGAGTTTATTAGAGATCTGAGATGGCATCACGGTCCGAGTTTGGTTGTTCTGGTCCAGGACTACCAGTGATTCTCGGTCTACCTTGACAATACAAGCAACTGTTGATGGATCAAGTTGGACCAGATCCCAGAGCTCGAATTTCCCAAGTGATCCACTACCGCCAGAATCACTGGCTTCTCGAAGATCCTTGCTGAATACTGTAATCTCAGTATTTCCATGATCACTCAAGAGAGTAACCCTGTCTTCGGAAATTTTGACGACCATTCCAACTTCGTCTCTGAACCGACTGCCACCAATGACTTTAACGTGGTCACCATTCCTAAATCTCTTTCGAAGTCCTTTTACAGGAACTTCAATTGTCTGCCCCTTCAAATCGCCCTCTGAGACCGCCATTGTAACAATATCAGCTTGAACAGAGATTGCCTTCCCCATAACACCTTTCTGCTCGCCCTCATAAACTTCAATAATATCGCCCGGCAAGTATGACGCATTTGCAGTGCTAGCTTTCAGACTGGCAGCCAGAGCATTGAGATCCAAATTTTCGGTGCCATCTTCGGCACCAGATGCGAATCTCGTTACCTCTTCCAATGTCGGATTGACATCTTTGACGATGAGGGTTTGGAGTTTGACCTCCTTTTCGCAGTAACCGTTGACGTATTCATCTCCCGCATAATTCCATGACTTGGCACCTGCAGTTCCACCACCTAGCAACTTGCTATGTCTTTTTCTGGCTTCAACTTCGCTGAACAATCGCTGGGGCGGTCGAGGGCCGGCTACTGGTCGTTTTCGCTTTGCACCAAACGCATCCGTAGGTGCATTTACGTCCTCATGCAGACCATAATCAAGCCTAGGTACAAATCTAACTCGTAATTCAAGTCCCGTATCTGTGACATCAATGACTTGGGCAAGATCTCCAGCGTACTTTGGAGGCCTCTTGAGTCGCACGTACGCTCCTGGTTCCAGTGCTGGGGTTTTCGTGACACGAAGAAGGTCCGGCATCTCCTTGATCTCGACAAGCATCATCTTCGTTCGAGGATATACATTCATCAGGTCAGTCAGCGCAACCATGATATCCGCTTGGCGCTGCGCCTCTACATAGATAAATCCCTTCATAGTCGACTGAGTTCCGCCTCGTTCGAACGCAGATGTGATTGCCAATTCTTCTTTCGTACCCATCCTCTCCTCGATGCGCTTCATGATCGCGAAAACGGCCTCTCTCTCCTTGCCTTCCTTACACCTAACAGCCCAAATGCTCGGATCATCCACACTGGGAAGTAAGAGTCGTTTTGGTACCACCGCAGAATCTCCCAGAGCTCTTCCAGTTCGGTTCCTGGCATATCGCTGTCGCAGGATTTCGGCTTGCTTCTCAGCATCCATGCTTGCTTCCATCTCACGTCTCCTATCCAGCTCCCTATGCCGTCGATCATCTGTCTGGCCACCCACTGGCAGGTCTGCCAAATCGTCGGGATGTGTATCTGCAATGAAGTTGTCTTTAAGTTCATTAAGCTCGTCTTCGTCATCCTCGTTTTCATCTTCATCTTCATCAACCTCAGCTTCTACATCGAGGAACTGATTACGTCGCTCGCGCCGACGCTTTCTTCGATGACCCTGTGAAAGTTAGCACTGGTGCCTGGAGGCATTCGCGCGTTGAAAGTGAACTCGAAACCAGCAGCCCAAGCTCAAGTCTTGTTGATGGATTCCGAAGGGAAGGAATCGGATGCGTACTGTAATCTCTTCCTCCTCATCGTCTTCATCTTCTTCGTCGTCATCATCTTCTCGGGGCGCGATTTCCTCGCCTTCCTCTTCGGGCTCCTCATCTTCATCATCATTACCAGCATCAACTCCATCTTCGCTTTGTCTCCTGGCAATCGCTGGTGAGCCGTCTACACGTCCAGGCGAAGGCATTGTGCCGGATCCATCAGACGCAGGAGAACCGGGAGGGGATCCATCTTCGGAAAGGCTCGCCATAGTCTTATTGTCGAACAGGTGACTGAAATTCAAAGAAGGTTGTTCTCCCTTGGAAGCTCTCATCAACAACGAAACCTCAAGAGACTCTTAGTCTCGCGCTAGGATAAGCGGCTAGGTCTAGCCTAATACGGTACGGCACCACTTAAAAGTGGATCACCAGCAATGGAATTATATGGGGAGAATGGAAGGTATTCCTAGACTCTCTTATACCATTATCTACCCATTGGGGGAAAAGCTATTTGCACTGGATACAATCCGAGAATTCCAGACATTATAGTTGTTTTATTGACTTTCGGCACGCGAAATAAGAAAACTGCCAGACCTGACGAGACTTCCGCGTGTCTACTATCTAAATTCCTGAGCAGTGAGTGAGCCCAGGACTTATAGAGAAGAGTTTGATACATCTGTATTCTTGACTTATTTTCAAATGATCTTCGTCCTGATATAAATGCAACATGTTCATTCGTCTCACGCTAGACTAGTGCTTTTCCCTATAGTACATGAGCATCCATCCATCCATTCCAAATGCCTGGATATTTCATTCATGCCACAAATCGTAACCCGAACGCCTGGCTACACAATGCGGGTATTAAGCTTCTTCCCGTCGGTCTATGATCTGCTCGAACAATTTCAAAGCTTCACGCCCCATATACCTCTACCCCCACTAACTCCAAGCCATTCGCTTCCATCATTATTCAGGCCACTGTGTGGCGCCCAGCTTAGGTTTCCAACTTCATAGTCGCACTGCCAGCTTGATGTTGGGCCACGAGCATTGTCCGTAGCCTGGGCTCCATTAATAGCTGGACCAGGTGGTGCATGTGCAGTACTTTGTTGTAGTAAGTCCTATTGCACCGAATTAGCAATGTTGAAGTAGACTGTCTGAAGAGAGCCACTGGGCCTGGGAAGTAGTACAGAGCCGATGTGTACTACTAAAACTGCTCCTAGGCTCCCAGCATCGCGCGAAGATTTCGGTGAAAATGTATGAGATAAGCTTACCCAGATGAGCACCGACGAATCGTCACCCCCGGAAGCCAGGGTCCCTCTTCGAGAAGGCGACCATTCAATACAATTGACAGATGCGGAATGGCCTCGAAGCTCTAGTAGTGCTTGCCCTGGTTGCCGTACATCTAAAATCCGGATAATGTTTGAATCTTGAGAGAATGTAGCCAGAAGATGGGTATCATGCGGCGAAGCAGCTAATCGCAAAAGTGGCGGCGCGTATGACATTGTTTGCTGGGCGAGCGTTGGACTTATCCTTCCCCCGCCAGGGCTGGCATCTATATTGACATCAGCATGGAGAAGAATATGACATGCTCGAGTACAAACCTTTGTCATCCTTGGCTGTTGGTTCGTATATGATGGTGCTGTGCTCCAAGCTCCGTAAGTCAAACATACGCACGCTACCATCTGCACCACAGCTGACGAAAACGTCAACACTATTGGCACAGAACCTCACATCAAAGACCTCTTTATCATGTGCAATCAATTGAGTCTTTGCAGTCAAGGTTGGTATGTCCCAGATCGTACAGGTCGTGTCGATGCTCGATGTAATAATAAGACTGGGTGAAACTGTATTCCAATCAAGAGAAGTCAAAGGCGCTGTATGCTCGGGCGTTTTCGAGTTAGATAGCAATGCTAAGGGAGTAAGTTTGCTGGCTGGTAGATCTCGCCCTTGGTTGGAAGATCTGGTAATGGAATTCCCGGGAGAAGCAGATGGTGTTTCGGAAGGCAAAGACCACAGCCTTAAATGGTCTCCAGATGTGGCCAAAAGATCTGTCGATTGTTTCTGGGATGATGGAGGTTCCCACAGCAAACGTGTTACCGGGTAAGAGTGTGTTGCTTCGGCAATCTTTACAAAGTCTAACCCGTACTTTGGAGCACCCGGCGTATACGATTCGGCTGGGGTAGGGGTGATTTGAGAATCGAGAATTTGAATCTGTTTAGGTATGAAATATCAGTCATCTGCGAGTCTACGTACGGCAAATTTTACTGCAAATTGGAAACTCACAAAATTGTGGCCGTCCTCCAAGTAGCTTCCCACTGCCACCTTTCCAGCATCATGACCCTGAGCTGGCCACTTGCACCAATCAAAAGCATATATAGCCCAAGGCGCAAGATAGTTACTGTTAGTAGGCACTGCATTTGCGCCGTCATAGGAATAGGGATTGGCTCCGGGAATGCTATCGTCAAGACCAGAGTCCGCCCGAGGACGGATATCAGCCAAACCCAGTGGAGTATTGGATACCGTTCGCTGCGCATTTTGCGGGGCGTATTTCTGGTTTGTTGGGGACGAGTATGGATCGGTGCCGCCTGGTGTTGTGGGACCAAATGAAGCATAGCCCGCGCCATCAAAGCCTGCAGGACTAGACCGTGTGTAATTGTGCGATAAGCCCACAGCTGAAGCTCGAGACGGTGTTGAATACTGTTCTTGATTCGAAGCCTGAGACGCCGTAGGGATTGTGGACCCTGAGTTTGCTGATATAGGGCCCGGTCGGCCTGGTTGCAGAGACCCAGGAAGCTGCGCACCACTCTGATACTGGCTACCAGGAGTAGCTTGTTCAACACCGATGCGAGGACCAGCAGGCGTATAGTCCCTAGGCGACAAAGGGTCTCTTGGGGCACTCATATTGGTAGCGTTGGAGCCTAGGTGAAGCTCATCGGGGTTTCGGCGACGAGGGGTCTCGAACTGTTGTGCGTGGTTCATGGCGGAGGGCGAGTTGGCAGAAGAGATAGGGTGTTGTAAACCGTAGGAGGGAGGGGGCGCAGACTGGCCTTCGGAGCTGTTCATATTCATACCGGAATTCTTGACGTTCCCACTCGCGGGGTAGAGTCTATCGGTGCCAGCTGTCGTAGTGTTGCCCGAAACGGCGTGGGCGTTAATGAGATTGCTCCCCGGGGCTCCAAGGGAACCTAGGTTTGCAGCTTGTAGGATGCCAGAAGCAACACCAAGCGGCATTTGCTGGGCATTATGTTGCGACGACGACGACGAGGACGAGGAGGCGGGATGGCTGGAGTGCGAATGCAAATGGAAGGCCATTGTCGTGAGATACCATACCAATCCCTCTGGTAGCGGTGCGGTTACTAGCGAATAAGGTAGGTCTAGGTACAGTGTAAAGGCAATCGCTGCACTGCCAGGCCAAATGCTGTGCTGTGCTGTGATGTTTAACCGAGCACATGCCCGCTGACGAGGCGAGGCTGGCTGGGCTGGAACTACAACTCTGTCAATCAATCAATCCACCTACTCACGTACAACTTTGTTTACTTAGCAACTCCGCGGGTAAACTGCATTACAGTAATACTTTCTGTAGTGAAAAGACAATTACAATCCTTCAAAACCCAACTCCCCTTCCTGGCAACGGCGCTTCCAACGGCCATACTCCATCCGACGGAATACCGGTTCATAATGTCAGGTTCAAAGGCATTGCCGTCCCTACTTCTTTTACCACCTCCTCCTACAACTATCAGTGCAATCTCCCTCTCCGCCGCCTACAAACCATCAATAACGGCCACGGTGTCAGCTTTGAAAAGTCTCTCCGTCAGTACCGAATTGCTCGTGGTGCTGCCATGCCCAAGCATCCATGATCGCCTACAAGCTCCAAGGCCAGCACTGTACGATGATGCCCAGCATCTTCTCGCTGGCCTATACAGCCTCCTTAGCAGTATTTGCGCGAAGCTCGGGGCTGATGTCGAATCCGGGTCCCCGGGTTCCATTGATGTTCGAATCCTATTGTTAGACTACAGTGGATCCCAGACGTTCCCAGAGAATGATACCTTTGATCCTTTTATCGCTGGGCCCCTCATTGATCTTCCCACCTTTGCATTCACCCGGCGTTCTTGGAATCTGATTTTCTCGGTCGATGGGGAGGAAGGCCAGAAACTGCTTGTCGACTACTCAAGTCTTGCAAACAGGACGATGCCTCCTTTCAAAGGTCACGTGGAGATCGTTGGAGGGGGTGTGAGTATGGTTCGGAGAGATCTCGAAGCTATTCGACCACCTCCCAGCTCGTCCATGGTCCATAGTGCCGTGATTGTTGGTGGGACGTTTGACCATCTTCACGCTGGTCATAAGCTCCTACTTACGGCCACGGCCCTCCTACTTCAACCAGCCAACAAAGGGTCGGGCACGAGCCGAAGATTGATTGTTGGCATAACTGGGGATGAGCTCTTGAAGAACAAGAAATATGCGGAGTACATGAAAAGCTGGAGGCAACGGCAAGACGATATTGTTGACTTCTTGCTTTCAATTCTTTCTTTTACACGTTGCCCTCGGGACGAGGCAATTCAAACTTTGTCCTTCGACGAACCGGTTCCGAACGGCCGAGCGATACACACCAAATTAAATGCAAGCTCCATTACTATCGAATGTGTTGAGATTCAAGATCCTTTCGGGCCTACTATTACAGATGAGAGTGTCACCGCACTTGTTGTCTCAGGGGAAACACGGTCGGGCGGCCAAGCAGTCAACGATAAGAGGGGAGAAAAGGGTTGGAAACATGTCGATATATTTGAAGTCGACGTTTTGGGGGCAGAGGGAACCGAAGACGGAGACAGCGAGGCGGAAAGTTTTGAATCGAAAATCAGCAGTACTGAAATAAGAAGGCGCCAGGCCGAGAAATCTCGCAATTCTTCGCTCTAAAGATGCTGCCACGCCTCCTGAGAGTTTAGGGGTGTTTTCAAGAATACGAAATCTCTCTCGCCCGATGGTTGGGTCTTCGTTATCATATCGAACTCATAGGTGAAGTCCACGCAAGGTATACCTCGCAGTACTATTCTTTGGGTGGAATTTGGGTATGGGAAAACTTTCCCGGGCCTTCTTGCAACCCCTTTTCCATGACAAAGTTCCTAGAGTGGTTTCAGGAACTTATCCATTGTCCAATAGCTGCTTCCTTCCCTTTTCCCAAGAGCTCAATTCAGGCATGGACAGCGCGCTGGCTGATGTAAACCCGAGCGAAGTGTTCGAAAGGCAGGAGGATCAAGCACCACATTGAATCCTCATGTCAGAAAACGATATTTGGCTGCAGATTTGGGAGAAGAATTCGGATGTGATAAGCAAAAATTGTTGCGTCAGTCACAATATGCACATGCACATGCACATTCTAGTAGAGATGACAAGGATGGTCGGGGAAAGATTCCTACGTTACAGCACATAGTCAGGGTTTGGGATTCGGGACAAGCGCAGCTCGAGGAGAATACGGAGTATTGGGGGAGCATAATTGCATTGAACCGGTCGACAGGCGTCCGCGGGCCGCTCCCGATGACCTTGCGATTATCAGTCTGCTGCAGGTTTTTAAGCGCCCTGACTTTCAGCCAGTCAAGTCCTCCTTCACCATGAGGATGCGAATTATCATCCATGTTGAGTATCAAAAACCGCAGTAGCCGGCGGCTCCTAGGTCATCGGCGCCTTCTTTGAAAACGTGTCTATTCACCATGGAGTTTTGTTTGCTGTGGATCTTTTCCGAGCGCTATTTCATGCAGTCTTCCTTCCTTCCCATGTACATGAAGTACGCCATTCGTCACGAGTCCACCGCTGCAACCACCGGATGTGGCCCGCCCTTAAAATATTTGCTGGCAAACATGCAGCCATCACTACCGAGATATTGCTAAGTGTCTTCCGTCGAATCGAATGACTTCAAGGGCTTTAAGCCAGCAAATCAAAAGCCCCGACGATCACATGACTGATCATTCTCCCAGATGTTTGGATTTCATCTGCAGCCAGGGTTGGTTCCAGCGAATGGTGGACATATCTGCCCCGCTCCTAAGGCTAATCTTTCTACCTTCTTTTGATTGCTAGACGCATAAGTAGCCCAAAGAATCTCTCACATTAACCGGTTTATGTAGTGTCTACTCTTACCATGGTAAGCTGTCACCTTCATCTCGGCCCACATCCTGGGTTTATGCAAATCATCAAGAAATGCTTGCCCCAGATATTGGCCAGGCTTTTCAATAGTTAACAGGTGAGGTATTCATTCGGCGGCACAGGGACTAGTTTTGACTGTTCTGAAATAGGTCAATGGTCCCGCCACGATCTTGGCACATGGGTTGCAATATGGCGGTCAAGCAAAAGTCTCATGAGAAGGTATTGCGCGAGGTAATTGATAGGATCCTCGTTCAATTGGCGGGTATCGACAATCTAAAACCCGTCGACGAGTTAGGAGAAGATACACCTATCAAGCGATACATTTCGTGCATTCCAAAGGAGAGGCAGCGGGATATATTGCGTTATCGATCGATTAACAAGACATTCAATGATGTTTACCAAAATCGATTCCATCATGGAAGCCCTTCATGGGATGTTTTACCACAGGAACTCAAGGAGAAAGTTCTAGATTATCTCGTTCCGAAGCCGAATATCCTCACAATTGACACGCGAAGTTATCTCAGCCTAGAAAGCTTTGCATCTGTGGAACCCGGTACGCCGTATGAATCGGATAGTCTTTCAAACTTCGTAGGTAATCACCAGATTCTTTCATTGGTCTTGCCTAAATGCTGCTCCCACAGGCGCTGGTCAACAGACAATGTCGGGAACTTGGTCTCAAGCGGCAGTTCGCACGCCTTACCGTCGATTTCTCTCTTGAGGGGTTTAGCAGATTACAACGTATAGCGGAGAAGGAAATTCTGGCGAAAAACGTTTTGAAACTTTCATATATGGTGCCTCGCTTTTATCTACAGGGTAATTCTATCTTCAGTACAACTCTCTGTCTATCTGACAAAAGCTTTTAGGCAGACCAGGCTTCGAAACACTACTTGCCGATCAACAAACAGAAACGGCGAGACTCGAGAGCCAACTTGAGGAGAGACGTCCGAGGCAAGGTACGAGTCAAATTCGTGGCCGGCTCGAGCTAAGTAGACTCCATGAAACGCGAATTAAAAAGCAAATGGAAGTAAGTCAAGTGTTGTTATCTCTTATTTTGCTACAAATGTCATTTCCGTAAGATTTTGCCTCGGATCACTTCGTAGGTAGTCATAATTCTTCGGACACTCATCGCTGACTCCCCATGACAGAAGGCAGAGAACCAAAGTCGGATTATCGGAGAGGATATGGATTTCGAAGTGCTAAAATCTGCACTGCAGGCTTTCAAGAACTTGCAACAGATTCGTTTAATGCCGCTTGAAAACGAGAATGATAGAAGTTGGTACAGATTTTTGAGGCGATATCATCCTTCAGATGCAGAAAAATTCAGCGTAAGCAATTCCTCAATGCTACTTATAGTTTTAATGCCTTATTCGAACAAGCTCTGATTTCTCGCTATCTCATGGAGGGGGGTCTTTGAGATATTTCTGCATCACAAATACATTTCTTGCTCATGCAATGCTGACTTTGAGTGCTTGCAGTGGGCATCCGCGTGCGAACGTGCGGTGAACACGTTGGTGGAGGCGGTATTGCAATCGAACTCAAACGTTGAACGATTTTCTTGCCGTTTGATGATCCTCCAAACACCACTGTCACTCACACGCGACTCAGAGGTCACCATGTCGACTGGTATTGCACGACTGAAATGCCTAGAGCTGCATGTTGTGGACCGCATGGATTTGGCTGAAGTCAGAGCCCAACTATCGGGGCTCTGCAAAGAAGTTCTCAGACAAGCTGTAAATCTTGAGGGGCTGCATATTGGATTTAGAGATCGAGTATCACTACCACTAGAAGCTGTTTTCAACCATGTAAAGTTGGAGAAACTTAAGTATGCCGGCATACATATGTGGTGTCTACATGATGAAGAGGTCACCAACTTCTTGCGCAGGCACCGCAACAGTCTCAAGGCTTTACGGCTTCGGAACGTCTATTTGAAGGAAGGTAGCAGATGGGACAGGATCCTCAGAGTCATTCGACAAGAACTGAAAGGTTTGAAGTGGATTAGTCTGAGAGGAATCGGCTACGCCGATACCTTTCCTACTGGGGCAGTGTTTGATGATTCCGATTCCGATTCAGATATGCATTTGAACGACGCAAGCGAATCCGACGAGGAAGACGATGACGGAGAGGGCCTTGGGACAGATGATTCTAGCGCAGCACCTCTTCCAGACCATTTCGAGCTTGAAGAAGCAGATGTCAATGAACCTGGGGATACAAGGCCCGAGGAGTCTGACAGGACAGACTCTGACGAGACCGAAGACATTGGTTCGGAGAGTGATGGTGAGAATGACGGGGAAGGCAGTGAGCTTGGGCAAGCTCTTCATGACAACTTCATTAGTGATTCTACGATGGTTTATCATTCAACAATCCCAGAAAGCCCGGTCAATAGTCAACACCAGTATCAACGGCTGCATTCTGACTGCGCTTGCTTCGATGGAAGTGGCAATGCTTGGAATGACCTTGATGACAATGGCATCAGGGTAGGAAAAATGCAATGGAAGCGATGGGAGAGGTGGGCTGTCAAGCGCTGCGGATTGCATGATGATAAGGAATCATAACCAGGGTAGCAAACAACACATCTTCATTTATACCAAACCAGGCCTCTTTTGGAATCCTACTTCGAAAGCTCGTTTCCAAAAACATTTCTCCCACTTCAAAAAAGAATTTGACCGCCATCTGCTCTTGTCAGCTTTGGATTATCTTGGATATTCTCGAGCCGGGCTCTAGGGACATGCTAAGAAAGGCAGAATGTGACTTACCAACAACAAGGTCCGCTCCTTCAGTTACACGTTAGCCGGTCGGACAAGGGTACAGGGGCGTTGACAGGGCCTTACCATTCATATACGTTCCTGCGCTGGATGATAGAAGAACGACAGCGCCTGTAAGCTCTGATGGAGCTCCCATTCTTCCCGTTGGATTCCGTTCCGCCCAAATCCTGCGACACTCAGCTACCCCATCTCCTTCATTCAGAATCGTATCCGCATATCCTGGGCTAATCGAATTTACTCTGATCCCATACCTCGCCCACTCGGCTGCTAAGCCATTCTTCAACGTCAAAAGGGCAGCTTTACTGACGTTATACGCAACTTGAGGCTGAGGGTAATTGACTCGGTGGCCGGAGATTGATGCAGTGAAGACAATACTTCCACCAGTGCCCTGGGCAATCATCTGTTTGGCAACTGCTTGAGAGACCAAAAAGCAACCAGTGGTATTGATGTCGAGGATCTTTCGCCATTGAGCAGCTGTCATATCGATGGCGTGGTGGCAGCCAACAACACCTGCAAAGCAAAGGAGCACATCGATGGACCCAAGAAGGCTGGCAGCCTCTTCGACACCTTTCGCGACAGCCACATCATCCGTAATGTCGACTTGTTTGAAAGCTATCTTTGCTTCTGGGAACTCTTTCTCTAACTCTTCGACCTTGATTTGTGCTTGTGTCGGATTGACATCAAAAATCATCAAGCCAGCCAGTCCATGCTCAAGGAGGGCACGAGCAGCAGCAAATCCCAGAGATCCTGCTCCACCCGTTACTCTAATATGTGGTCAGCTCTTTCTTTCATAGAATGGAAAAGTTTCTTACATGGCATTTCCTTGAACTTCGAATCTTAACTTTGCTCTCCCTTCAGCATTGACGGAAGCGGGTAGTGGGCGTGGTGGTGCTGTTTTCGAAGTCTCGTCTCCTTTGCTGAATACCATCTGTGGCAACACTCGAGAAGTTAAGGCATCTCGTTCTGCTGATGTTGGTGCCATGGTTGTTTTTGGGTATAATTAGGACTTGAATACAGTGGTCTGATCAAAAAGGTTTCTCCGATGTGAACAGCTACTAATTTGAATTACTCTGAGCTCGTAAGCTTTGGAGATTCCAGGGCCACAGCCAGAGTCTTCTAGCCGAAATGATGTGGTAAGGTGATTAATGTGATCTGTTGAAGATGGTGAACAGCTGCTCAAACTTGGACTTGGACTGGACTGTTTTCGAAACTCGAGGCAATACTTTGATAGATACAATGAGGCAATTTTGATCTTTGGAGAAGAAAATATAAACCTTTTATATCTTCTCCATCTTCCCCGGACTTCTGTCACCCGTACCAGTGGGGCAAGTCAGCAGTGGGGCAGGTATTACGAAACGCTCCATCCCAAAAAGCTTCCCTAAAGCTCATTATCACCCTTCAGAAGCTTGATATTTGTTCCATACTGAATATTCGACTCATCAGAGCCAGAAAACATTCACATGACCATATGTCTCAGCAATAACGGGCAAGGGCAGTTGATATATTTCCAGATGACCACTTTAAACATGTGAACGCCAAACCGCTAGGAATCGCAGCCTTTTTACAATAAGCTTCCCCTTCGCTCCAAACCTCTACATCACTTCTTTCATAGGACATGAATATTTCCAAACTTTAAGCTGCCAGAGCAAACACCATCATATGCACTTTAAAATTTAACCCAGCCACAAACAATGTCACCAACATCCTTCTTCTCTCGCTCCCTCTCATGCGACAGC
>QGMI01000704.1:0-21121 GCA_007821535.1 Lachnellula occidentalis | reverse complement strand
GCCTAGGAAGCTATAACTCCTTTAAGCTCTAAATGCTAATGCTACTAAAACGCGCATAGGCTACTCTACCTAAATCCTATAAACACTCAGACTGCCTATATCATAGCGAATAATAGAGCTATAAAAAAAAAAATTATAGCATTATAATATGCTAGTAAAGCTTTAAATATCTATCATATAATACTACTAAGCTTTCTAGCATTTAGGTGGTTATTTAAGAGTAAGAAGTCGGGTGCTATATGCGCATACGTCATCGGACCAATTAGAGGCCGTAAAAGTGAGCAAAAACCTCTCGCTAATCCCCAACCTCTTTTTGCTAAGACTTGAAAAACTTAGCACTTTTTCTGTGCTAAGACATTTGTCTTGGCAACACCACCCAGGTGTAGGATCTTTTTACTCAATCAAAGACCACTAATATTAAAATATTATTGGCATACCTCCCCTTGGGCCTTCCGCTCGACGCCCAATACCAGCCCATCAACCCGTTGTTATTAGCAACCGCAGCCCCGCTAACCCTCCTCTCCCTCCTGCTTCGGCTCGTACCCATACTTCTACCACTACTCTCACTCCTACTCCTATTCCGATGCCTCACCCGCGCCCTCCGCGGCTTCCTCACACCATCACCCCTCCTATCCCTCCTACTCCACCCACCATCCCCACCCCGTCTCCTCACTCGACTAGACCTGGAGTCGCGCGAGGACCCAAACTCCGAGCAGAATCGTCGTATGAGGTATGGAAGGGCGGGACCCAGATAGCAGAGCGATTGTCGATGCAGCATTTGTAGAAAATGGCGACGAGGACCAGGAAGCCAAGGATTGCGCCAATGGTTGCGCCGGCTACAGCGTTTTGAACCTCCTATCCTTCCACAAATATGACCCCTAGAGTGGAAAGCAGGCATAATCCCTTTGGCAGGATAGGAGTAGAAAGTTGATGATATACTCGCTAGAGAGGTGTATAAGTGGGGCTGGAAGGCTTCTAATATAGAGAAAATCGCTAGATTGGAGAGGAAGAGTGGAGTAGAAGGATAATTAATTAAACTGCCTATACTGCATCTTCTGCATCGTAGAAGTCAGGGGGAGGTAGCACTATAGGCTTAATAATGGCAATGGCTTCATTATTGCTAGGGGGTACTCTAGTAGAGTTTCTTCTACTGCGACGAACGAAGGAGTCCATAGTGATCAAAGCAATATGAGGTAATAGGGAAAATAATCTTAATTTGAGTCAAAATAGTAAGGATCTATGCGCCTTTTATGCTTCATCCCCACTTTACTGACTCCGAAATCCCTAAATCCTACCTATTAGAGAGCTGGCAGGCTACACCCCTACTAGTTTACACGAATGCTAGAAGGTTATAGAGGTGCTCTCCAATCACAATCGAGCTAGAAGGATGGGAAGGTCAAATGAGGATATATTGCTAGAGTAGAAGGAGAGTAGAGTGCTTTCCACCTTCCTATCCAAGTTGGAAGGATAGGAGATCTAATTCGCTGGCCGGCTATGAGGCCAGAACTGCTGCTGTCGTTATGGGGGGCGACGATTTGGGTGGCTGACACGTCGGAGGAGCCTGTGGTGGAGAGTGGGAAAGCTACTGTTGTTGGGGAAACTGCGTTTTGTCTCACACCAACGTGCAGCTGGAGCAGCGATTTAAATAGCCCAAGTCTTGCCAAGCCACCCCTATGGCTAGGCTTAGGCTAACCAAGTGCACTGGCAAGGCTATGGAAAGGCTGACTTACTAAATGCATGGCTTAGCAATAGCTAGGCCAAGGCTAGGCAAGGCTAGGCACAATAGCATGGCAGAGGAAGGGGTATAGGGGGTGAATCATGTGACATTTTTATAAAAAACTTGAAGCTATTTAGAGATTCCTAAGTGATGTAGGGGTAGTCTAATTGCCTCTCCCGGTCCATTTTCTAGCCTTCTTATAGTCTATAATTAGCTACATCCTAAGATACTAATAAGCCTTAATAATATTAGCTTTTAAGCTATACTACTATCCTATGATTATTAATTTATACTAAGAGAAAACTCATTCACACTCACTTGACATAGCTAGGATTAAAGCTATATCTAGGCCTATTCAGGCTAGCCTATAAGTAGAAGCATGCTTTAACTAGTAGACCTAAAATTAAGGTAATATCTTACCTTCTAGCTTAAAGACTTTCTCTTTTATTTACACTTTAAGCTTATTAATACTATCTTCTTCTTTAAGTAGCATTATATCATAATGTATCTCAAACTCATCAGGTGATCAAGCTTGCTTTGTAGGGACTACTAAAGTAGGAATAGCCTCAACTAGAAGAAACTAGTACTCCTCTTATAATCAATTAAGAGTACTCCTACTATCATTAAGCTATTTTATAAGCCTTACTATATCTTTCTATAGTCATATGTCCTTCTAGGTAGTCTTAAAATAACGCTACTTCATATATAGCATATAGACAACTAAGGCATAATAGGCTAGTGTTTTATTAACTTTAGTAAAATATTTATTAATTTTAGTCTAGCAATTAATAATACATTACTTCAAAAAAACAGCTAAAGGAGTAGAAAGATGAGGTATATCTGCCTAAATCATAAGGTCATTCCTAATACTTTATATATGCATTATAAGTTGATTTAAAGTAGTCAAATAGTTAGATAAAACCCTCCTATCTACCTCTATTTTAATGCCTTTACTACGCTTAATAAGATCATAAAACTTCTTTAAAATGCTTATAATCTTAGATAGTAAGGCCTAATCATCTACATTAAAAGTATTATTATATAGTAGGGAATCGTCATTATTTATATTGCCTAGTTATTATCATTAAGTAGTACTATAAAGCTTATTAGCATAATTAATATAAAAGCTATTAATTTGATTTTTTAGCTTAATTGCTTACTTGATTATTAAATAAAGCGAATTCTAGCAAGTAGTATTATTAATAACAAGTGAGAGATAATTATAGTCTAAAGCATTACCTAGAAGTAATATAATTGCTACAAATCTAGCCTAGCGCTATAGGGTTCTTGATATAAAAATGATAATATTATAAAGCTTCCTTATAGGCCCCCTTTTTCTCTAGGTTTTAAGCTCTTTTAATAGCTTGAACTATTCCTAATTGGCTAATACTTCTAGCTTAAATGTCTTAAAGTCTTCACTATAGAGAAATGCCTTTATAGTAAGGTTAATTACATACCTAAAATAGCAAAATCGTCTTCCTTTTCAGGCCTAGATTAAGAGGTAGGGGAAGAAGTACTTGATTATAGCATTAATAGCTATATTATTATTTAAGGTATTATCTATCATAAAATAGCCTACCTGCTCTTATAAACCGAATTCTTTAATAACCTCGATAATAATCTCTATTTAATTGTCCCTAGAATAGGCTCCCTTGAGCTAGCAAATGGCGATTAATGTCTATAAAATAAAATAATAATTAGTAGAATTCACTTCCTTAAATAACTTTATACTAACATTAAGAATATCCCTATGATCTAAACTATGCGATCGTAGTAGCATTAGAAAGCAGTAATCTATACCGTTTTTTTGCAATTAAGACCGCTTAGGTTAGATTAGTATATCTACTAAAAAATGAGAGTAACTTATAGATTAATTTTAACCAAACTTATTAATAAAATAGGCCATAATACTAATTAAAGCAAGGTGATTAGGCAACGTCTAGAGGTTAAAAGAGAAGTATACTATACTAAGGCTTCGCCCTAGCTCTTCTTTAACCTACTACTTCTGCTTCTTAAAGTGCTCTATAGTAATATTATAAATTATCTGCCTACAAGCTAGAAGAACCTTTTCTACTAAAGGATATATCATCTAAAGAAGCTTAAGAAATAGCTTATCAACAATAATAGCAAGCACTAGCTAGCAGATTATAATAAATGCAATTAAAGCATCAATAAAGGGGTCCTACTTTACTACTATAGTAAGAGAGATATATGCTTTAGCCTATCAAATTAGCTTAGCTTAATCTATTGCCACTTTTTTAAACCTATTAAAATTTCTTAATTAAAGGACTTTATTGCTAGTCTTTATAATGCTATAGGTTACTAGATATATCTCCTTATTCTTACTATTTGCAATAATAGAGATAACGTAGTTATAGTACTTATACTTCTAGTACCTTTTATCCCTTTTCTAGATCTTCTTTTTAGCATTCTAATCTAAAATCATTAGTATTACTTAAGATTACTAAAAGAAGCTAGAAATAACTAGGAAATTTATATACTTCTTAGTAGATATCAGCTCTTTAGCCTAATCTAGATGCTAGTACCATGTAGAGCGAATCAAGCGCCTAGTTTAATATAGGTGATATTTAACATATTAAATGCCTCTAATTTTAACCTTATTTATAGAAGGGATTTAGGCAATAAGAAGGTCATACTACGTATCTTTACTAGCTAAAAGTAGCGCTTAAATTATAGGTGATTCGTCGCTTAGAAGTATAAGTGTCTCCCTAAAGGAAGTAAGATCTAACTCTAATTAAGTATCCATTTAAGCAAGTAAGTAAAAATAATAGTAAGGCAAAAAATTTAATATGCAAGATAGATTAAACCCTAAAAAATAGCAAGTAACCTTAGGGGCAGTACTAAATTAGGTGATAGGGGAGGTACCTTAGCGTTAGCAGTTGACCTGAGAAATATGAAGATTTATAGGGACTAAAGTAGTAAAACCTAGCACTATATAGCTTCAATTCTAGGAGGTCTCCCCTACTAATTATCTACTACTATATGACCCACTACCCCCCTATTAATATGCTAGCCATGCCATGCCATGCCACTATAGTAGCTTGGCATAGGTCTAGCTACCTCACTAGCTAGGCTATAGAAAGCTTAAGTTATATCCTCATAGATTAGCAATGGCTAGGCATGGCTAGGCATGGAATGGCAAAGGAGCGCTTGGGCTATTTAATGCGCTGAGCTGGAGTTGCAACGTATTGTGCAGTGCTGGTAGAGGTGCCATCGCAAGATTACTTGTACGGTGTTTCTTTTGACGTTCTTTTGAAACCTAGGGTGGATGAGCTAGGGACATCATGGAAAGGCTCTGGGAAGAAGATGGCCTTTTGTAAATACAGCGGCGGTGGGAAAATCCGAGTGGAATCGTGGGTTGCCCGACTTGTGTGAAGTGACAGACGCAGCCTCGCGAGAGGCGTTTACACAGTGTTGTTGCGAAAACGAATAGAGCCGTAGGAAAATAGCGGGGAGTGTCTAAATCTATAATGACCGTCGTTATGATGTGACAGCCCTCCCTCGTCATTGCTCAGATCATATGGGCTTGCATAAGTGTTCAGCGGATGCAAATGTCGTGGCGTCGTCTTGTCATCAATTTGCATACAGTGTACAATCGATTGACCAATGGGACAGACTACGCGGCTCTGCGGGGAGTGATGTGGTTGGGGAGCCATCTGACACATGCTGAAATTGCTAGCACTTTTGATCCAAAATGTGAATGCAGTAATCTCTAAGTAGGTATGATTGATTTAGAATAGCTTTTCGTTGTTTATGCTGACCAGTTGTACTCCATTGCATAGCCATTGCCGGTGTATGTCGGGAGCTCGCCATCCATTAGTGTGTTCCAGTATTCCCAATCAACTTGATTGATTTCGGGCATTGTATTGTCGCAAGATAGATCAGAGACTTCCCATTCTTCTCTCGTGTTTTGATACGTATTGTTCATCGGTGGGAGATTGCTGGCATAATTTAGCATCTGATTCGATCTCATATATGATTCCTGGTTCTGAAATACAGCAGCTGGCTGTGGTAAATCCAGAACATTTCGCTGAGCGCGTAGCAGGGTAATGTATCGCGGAGTTGGGTTCCCATATCTTCCGTGACTAAGGAGAACATATTCCTCCCGTTTTCGCCAGGCCTTGAGGGCCAAGTTTCCGATGCCATAATAAAGGGCATTCTTGGTATCGCTGATCATATGAGGCCGGTTTTCATAGGCAATTTCGACCTGCTGCCATGCCCTTTCTACTAAATCGCCCTCAAGTCGATGTCGGAGCTCGCTGAGTATGTAAATAAAAGCAGACAATTGAAAATAGTGCTGAACGTGCCAGCGGAACCCCTCGACTTCTTTGTTATTTTTACCAAGCCCATCGATTTCTAATTCCTTCAAACCTTCTCCAAAAACGAAGTCCTTCTCAGCCTGTGGCATACTCGCTCCATTATCGGGATATTGCCGTGCTGTACAACGAATTAGCATACGCTTTTCACAAAATTCGTATGAGGAAACAGCTGAGCCTCTAAGACATCCCAAGAAATCGCTTTTTATGTGGAACCGACTTACGATGATGTGCCATGATTTTCATAGTGCAAATGACAGATCTCGCTACATGCATTACCAGAATGTGCAAAGGAATTGATGCATCACAGTATCTCGTGTACTTCCGTTCAAGTTGAGCCTCTAGATCGTTAATAGCTTTGTCTTTTGCTTGGAGATGCTTAGGACCAAGGGGCTTCGTCCATCCGGTTTCGCTATCGCCTATGGATATTCTTGTTGTCGTACCTGCTTTTCTAATAGCAACTGCAACGTCGAATCGAAGACAGCAGAACATCATCTCCGTAGGCCCTTCTTTCTCCTTCGGTGGTTCTTTCATAGTCGGGCTCAAATCGCTGTCCGAGATATTCAACGGCACCTGGGTATCAAATGCGAAGTTCCATGCTTGCATTCCAGCTCCGGCTAGTTTTGAGACATGGCCATCCAGAAAAAACACTTGCCACCATGTACGCCGCCTGATCTCTGCATCAAAAGGCGAAACCTTATATTTCGAACTATCTCGATGCAGCCCAAGTCTCTGGGCAATGCGAACCGCAACCCCAGTGAGAACAGACATGGAGTGATGATCCAAGCTCTTGCGGACTCCATGCAAGTAGATTACGAAGGCGTGAAGTGTCGAGAGATTCAGAGACTTGAGGAATTTCGCATTTATCAAAGCCTGTTGCGTTCCGTTGGAATACTTAGCGACTAGCGCTTGGCGAGTCTCACCAAACATGCTCTCGCAATCTGCATTGTTTAGTGCAATGACAGCAAGAAAGTATATGGAGAACATCAAAGCTTCAGTCGATCGAGACACTGATTCCAGATTTCCACTTGCATCAAGGATCGTCTGCTGTACTGTCGGTGCGTGGAATATCTTGACGAGAGGATTGACATGGACGAGAAAGGTCTGCCACAGCCGGAAAATATGGACGGGTGGAGGGTGCATGGATATCAATTTCTTGAAGCCTGATGAAGTATGACCAACTAGCAGACTCTCAGCATTGGGGTAGGGGTTGCCATCTTTGGATTCGTCATCTGAGGAGTCGGCTTGAAGAGTATCTTTTGGATACTGGAACTCATCTTTATTGATAATACCCTGCCAAAAGGGACTATTGAGTCAGAAAAGTAGAGACGGGTGAACCAGCAAGACCCACTTGTCAACGTAATGCGAATTTCCTTTATCGGTAAACAGCGAACCTCCATCTCCTTCAGATGTTCGAGAACTGGGGGCATTCATACTGAGCAGTTGAAACTCATGATGGTCCGGTGACTTGATTTGGGGAGGAGATTCATCGATCTCCTCAGGAATATCGTCTTCATCAATATTGACGCCGTGACTTTTTAACAAGTGTTCGTACTTTCGAAGTTTTGCGGCAAGATCAATCTCGGTGAGCTTCCTCTTCCGACGTCTTGGAAGACTAGGGGTACTGGCTACACATTCGGCTCGAGCTTTGATGCAATTGGAGCAAGGCTTTCGTCTGTCGCATTTTACTTTTCTCTGTTGACACAAGATACAAGAATGACCACGGGTGATTTTGATAAGAGGAGTTTGCCCAAATCCAGAAGCTGGAGAAGGTGTCCCGTCCATCACGTCCGATATTGATATCGATGTCGATATCGAAGAGGTTAGGTTGGGGTTGTCGTTCCGGTTCTAGCTCAATCCGTATTCGCTTATGTAAGCTCTGCTCTGGCTTGCCGAAGCTGTGCTGTTCTCCCCACCGGCCCCGAGTAGTGTCTCTGCAAAACCAACATAGATTGAAGAGATAGAGCTCTGCTCTGCGAAATGAAGTACGAATGCCGGACGCGGGAGGAAATCAATATCAAGGTCTCGGAGAAGTTCAAGTCTCTTGGATATGGGATTGTTGGCGGCGCAAAATCTATCCTGCAAATCTCGGTGGAAACCGAAATCTCGGTCCCGAACTGCAACTCTGGATGCGCCTCGTCAACCACGGTCACGAAAATGGCCCCGATCTTACCTGTCTTCTCCTGTCTTTTGATGCTGCTAGTAACAGGCTTTTTCTTCTGTTAAGTATATATTTATCTCAATGTCTCCTTCATTTTCAGTCTCCAATTCTGTCCGTGTTCCATCCAAGCAGCTTCATTTAAGTTGAGCGATTGAGCCTTCTTAACTTCTTCATTTATTCACCCATTACACACGCAACTGTAACTTCTTGACAAGCTCTTTCGATATCTACTTCATTACACGTTAGTCCCAAGATGACCTCCAGCAAAGAAGAGCCTCGCGGTTCAGCAGAAGTTGACTTGGAAAAGGCGGGGCCGCCGTCTACCGGCTTACATGAATCCGAAGACGAATACCCCGGACCGAAAAAGCTCTTCCTGATCATGCTAGGCGTATACTTGTCCATGTTCTTGGTGGCATTGGACCGAACGATTCTCGGAACCGCTATTCCCAAGATTACAGACGACTTTCACAGCATCGACGACGTTGGGTGGTATGCGAGTTCCTACTTGATCACTCTCTGTGCTTTCCAACTCATCTTTGGTCGCATATACACGTTTTATACTGCGAAGTGGGTCTTGCTATGTGCCATTGGACTTTTGAGCTCGGTGTAAGTCTTCCTCCGTTCATCAAAAAACTTGTGTATCTTCATTACTGATATGTTACCAGTCTGTTGTTTGTGGTGCCGCGCCAAATTCGATTGCTTTTATCATTGGCCGAGCTATTGGTATGCCAACTCACATCAAGTGCGAGAGCTTTCTTTGCTAACCTTCTACATAGCGGGCCTGGGATCAGCTGGCATCTTCACGGGCGCTATCACGACCATGATCATTTCCATTCCTCTTCACAAACGGCCCATGTTCCAGGGCATATTCGGAGCAGTCTTTGGCGTAGCCTCGGTGTGCGGCCCATTGGTAGGCGGCGCTTTCACGACATCCGTCAGTTGGAGGTGGTGCTTTTACATCAACTTACCAATTGGCGCTTTGGTCGTAGCCATCATCCTCTTCATTCTCAAAACGCCTCCCAGCAAGAATACCGACACCATCAAACAGCAAATTGTGAAGCTTGACCCTCTTGGGAGCTTGGTGTTTCTGCCGGCTATCATATGCCTGCTGTTGGCGCTTCAATGGGGAGGAACAACATACGCCTGGGCTAACGCGCGCATCATTGTTCTTTTGATACTTGCAGGGATTCTATTGATCACATTCGTGTTCATTCAGTTCAAATCTGGCGACAACGCAACCGTTCCCATCCGAGTCATCAACCAGCGCAGTATCCTCGCCGGCGTATATATCTCCGTAATGCTGCAAGGATCAATGATAGTACTCATCTACTACCTCCCCATCTGGTTCCAGGCCATCAAAGGCGACTCAGCCGTCCAGTCCGGCATCCACACCCTCCCACTCGTCCTATCCCTCGTGGTCGCAAGTATCCTCAGCGGCGCCATCACCCAGAAAACCGGCTACTATGTCGGTCAACTATACGGCTGCGCCATATTCACAGCTACCGGTGCCGGTCTCCTCACAACATTAACCGTGCACACCAGCACCGGGCAATGGATCGGGTATCAAATCATCTACGGCTTCGGGCTGGGCCTCGGCATGCAACAAGCCGGCATGTCCGCGCAGACATGCTTAGCCAAGAAGGACGTAATGACCGGTGTATCCATCATGTTCTTCTTCCAAGGCCTCGGCGGCTCCATCTTCGTCACCGTCGGCCAGACCGTCTTCAGCCACTCCCTCGTCTCGAACCTCAGCAACCTCGCCACTCTCGACACAGCACAGATTGTCAATTCCGGCGCCACGGATTTGAAAACACTGGTTCCGGCGGATATGCTGGAGGCTGTACTTGTGCAGTACAACGCTGCGCTTACAAACACGTTGAAAGTTGCGCTGGCGCTCTCTTGTGCTACCATTCTCGCAGCATTGACGATGGAGTGGAAGAGTATAAAGGGCCTCAAGCAAGGCGGGCCTCCTGTGGCCGATAAAAATAAAGCAGAGGAGACGAGCGAGGAGACGAGCATGGCTACTGAGACACAAACATCAGTTGCAACTAGTGCGCCGGAAACATCCAAGGTGTCCTGAGCAGATTTCGGGCTCATCATTTCATATTCAGCGCATCAAGTCTTCGAGTGAAAACTCCCGTTCATAAAACCTTTCATTTTGGTGTACTGTACATATACCCCTCTCAGACATGTACATTTAGAATATAATCTCTCCCTATATTAATACAAATCAAGAATAAAAGAAATTCCTACAAGTCAGCTCTAAGCAATCCAATGAAATTTTGTCGACTCGTCGGATTCTTGGATACTATTGTATCATACTATCATTGCATCTTGACCCCCTTTGAACAATACCTACATTTAATTACACATCATCCATCATTCAGAACACGTCATCGCTCTCCCTTTTCCATACCCATTGCTTGAAAGCTGAAGCCAGGTAGGTACCGGACTGACTGGTCCTTCCTTGTCCTTGTTTTTGCCCCACTTATCCATCAGGTTCTCATGCGCCACAAGCCATGGTCATCGATGCTTTAAAGTGACATTGACAGCAAAGCTTAGCTTGATCGCGAGACCACAGAGTCCAGTCAAGCACCGCTGTGAGTTTGCGCCGTCTATGGGAATCGCTGTGGCTTGAGGTTTATGAGGGGTCGACACAGAGAAAGTATGGAGGTATAGGCTGCATCGCTTTTACATGAAATTGAGAACGTATTTGAAGTGGAAAATGAATATTGCAATAGATGTTCAAGATTCACCAGTTTTTATATGAAGAGAAGTCGGGCAATATCCTATCCAACATGACTGAGCATGTTCTACCCATCAAATTTTTATGTATCCATCCTAGCACCCATGATAGCTGTACCAAAGCTTACCACCAAGACATTTACCAGCATTCAAATCATTAGAATCCACTTTAACAAATGGCATGCGTCTTGCCAGTCTTTCCCTGCAAGCTATGCTTCTCATTCTTATAATGAGAGGCATTGTGCTTAGACCTGCCTGAGTGAGTAACACCCTTGATAAGCTTGCTGTGCTTTTCAATCTCCTTCGGGGTCATCTCATCTAGGACTGCCATGCACAACTTGATATCAGCGAGCAATTGATCACATCGTGACTTTGAAAAGTCTTCCCGCACAACTACTCTCAACATCTTCTGGTCATTGGTCTTAGGAGCCATGGTGTAAGCTGGGACGACCCAAGACCGCTGGCGCAATTGATGTGCAAGTGCGAATTCGTCATAGTGCTTGTCAGCTTTCTCGTCGAGACGGAAAGCCACGAGAGGCAGGCCGTTGCCGTTCTTTTGAGACATGATGATAAATCCTAATTGCTCAAGAGAATCAGAGAGGTAATCAGCCGTGCGAGTGAGGTTGCCCATAATAGCGCGGTAGCCGTGCTTGCCAAGGCGGATGAGTTGGTAGTACTGGCCAATTACTTGCGAAGCACCCTTGGAGAAATTCAGGGTGAAAGACGCTTGATCTGCACCAAGGTAGTTGATGTTGAACACAAGTTCCTTGGGGAGGAATTCTGGTTGCCTCCAGATGACCCAGCCTACACCCGGGTATACGAGACCATACCTGTGCAATTGTTAGTAACACAACATCGGGGATAACAGATTGAGTCGTACTTATGTCCAGACGTGTTGATCGAAACGACCTTCTCAAGTCTGAAATCCCACTCCAATTCAGGCACGACGAATGGAGCGACAAATCCACCAGAAGCAGCATCGATGTGAATAACCGTATCAATATTCCTCTCGATCAGCAGATCATTGACAGCCTTCGCATCCTCATATTCACCGGTATAAGTTGTGCCCAAAATCACGCAGATACCAATCGTGTTCTCGTCCACAAGATTGACCGTCTCCTCGGGATCAATCACATATCGGTCTGGCGTACAGTAGACGTATTTCTCCTCAACTTCAAAGTATCGAGCAGCCTTCTCCCAGCATACCTGCACAGCAGAGGACATGACTATGTTTGGCTTGTCAAAAGGCTTGCCAGCTGCCTGGCGAGCATTCTTCCAGCGCTTCTTCATGGCGAGGACCCCAAGCATAATAGCTTCCGAGGATCCTACTGTAGATGTGCCGACCGAGGCCGCGCCGTCATCATCGACGGGGGCATGGAAGAGACGGCCAATCATGCTGACGCAGCGGTTCTGGATGTCGGCCGATTGGGGGTATTCTTCGTAGTCGATGAAGTTCTTGGAGAAGGCTTCGGTCATGAGGTCTTCAACTTCTTTCTCCATGTAGGTTGTAACGAAGGAAGCTAAGCTGCAGGATCGTAGTTAGATAGTATCCGCGGAAGTATGGATAAGGAAGTTACTTGAGCATTGGGTTTCCATCGAGAGATAGATCATCCTTGATCATTCGGTAGGCGACCTCCTTGGGCATCTCGGTCTCTGGCATCTCATGCTTTGGAAGATCCTCAGCAGCGAATTTTGAGCCGTAGACGCTGGTCGTGAACAAGTCGGATTGGCTGCTGGAGCCAATGTCGAGCTTGCCCATGCCCTCGACGAGAGGCTTGTCGATATTCTTGTCCTTGGCGATCTGAGATAGGTGAACCATCCTGGCGGCTAATTGCGAGTGCGGGGTAGATTTGTTTGGTTTTGGTGTTGGTGTTGATGGGATTGAACAAGTTTAGAAAGATTGTGTAGCAGAGAGGGAAGAGGAGGAAGAGGAGCAGTTGATATGAAGAGCGGTGAGATTGACTTTGGGAGGTGACGAGTACGAGGAAGCAACGTGGGTGCAGGTAGTCAAGTCAAATAGCTAATTGGGGTGGGAGGGGAGGGGGTGGAGGGGTCGCTCTACAAAGCGTTAGACAGGGATGCAGCTGTCTCATATTCTTGGCAAAAGCTTAGCAAGACTAGCGTATCTCCACAGTTCGGCCGCTGGAGGATGGTTGATTGGCTATGACGCACGGTGCTAGTACACATCAATGCTGTAGCAGATGTTGCCGGGTCCAGGCTTTTTGTTTCAATGCGTCGTCATGCATTCCGACGTGTCCGCATACAATACAGTACGAAGAAGTATATCATCAAACGTCAACCGTCAAACAAGCTCACCTCTCCAGCCCATATGTTATTACAGTAATGCTCATCTTTGCTCTCTCCCCTCCGTCTTTTCTCTTTCCAGCAAAAAACACAACTTCCCAGTCCGCATCCCTCCCAGTGCTCTCTCAGACCGCTCACGCCTTTTTCAAGCGTACTATGGCCCCTATGACTTAAATGCCAGTACACAATGTTCTCACAAAATGTGCTGATGAGAAGCGCACAATGAAATCAAGGGAGAAGATTAGTCGAATTATGCGGGTTAATCAAAGATTCAAAGCAGAAAACAGTTTATACAGCCACTAGATTCTAACAATACCAAGGCCAGCATCTACTCTCTCAGACAGAAGAAATACGTTGTCTGGCCCGGGAGTCCCGCCTCTCTCAGCTCTCTGTGTATAAGAAGGCCGCTCCTTCCACTTCCACAACTCCTTTTCTTCAAGCTCTTTCATCTCTTTCATTTTCTCGAGCATGGCGAGGATGGAATCCAAGGAATCGCAGGTCAGCAAGTTGGCTTACCATCATGCACAGGTATTTACTGACACTTTGGTAGGCCGTTTTATCATCATTCAGGATTGTGAACCACCACAGAAGAAATGAGCCCGCATTTGAATAATCTCTGCCACTTGATCAAATCCACCTCCAGGATGGTGGGTCAGCGGTGCGAGAATATACGTCGATGCTAGAAGTAAGTTGTCACACAACACCAAGTCAGCAGTTGAGATGTACTTCTCCCTCAGTTCCAGATTTAAAGGCCTCGCGAAAGTCTACTGAGTGTTCCTTCCACCTCTCCTACAGCAACGCGAAGATAATTTCAGTATCACTCGGTAATTCGCTATATACATCACCGCCCGCCCATGTTCATATGCTCTCTTACTAGCCAAAAAGAAAGTCTCACGCCTTTTTATAAGAGCTTGCCTATTCCGATCGCCACATCGCCTGGTTCGCTACTATGCCAGAATATTATTGTATCGAAGAACACTTCCAGAATTCGAATCCAAAATGATACGCCTCTATGGGCTGGTAGACCAGCCGATATGTGGGAAGTGTAGGTACCTAGTTAAATGTATGATTTTCAGCCACATATGTTTCTGGGTGTCAACAGTATTGGAACATGTGTGAGACATTGGAGAAGGGCAGAGGCAGATTAATATTGGGAAAGTAAGGCTTAATGTCATTTCATAAGGCGATGAGGTTGATAAGGAGGATATCATCAAACAGGTAAACAATAATCTCCATAATGAGCTGGCTCTATTTTTTGACATTGGCACCACGTTGAAGATACCAGGAGCGCTTTATCATCACGAGATTTTGCAGAGCCGCTCGACACGTCCTCTACGTGCAAAGCTCGGGCACATTATTCGGCCACTTTTTTCATCCACGGAGAGCACGTCGGAGGCGCGACAGTCTGATTACAACAAAAACGTTCCTGGGTCGTCATTGAGCACATTGTTTAATTCAAGCAGACTGCGATCAGCTGGTTGGGTACAGTAAATACCGAAGTCGAAGCCGAGCGCCGACTTCCATGTTGGCATCACCGGACTGCCGCAGAATGGCTAAAAATGCAACTCTTTGGAGACCCCGTTGATCCAGAGTTGAACAAAATATAGCAAGGGCGTTGAGGAACCACAGCCAGGGAGACAAATAAACACCTTCGACCTCGAGCGCTAACTCTCATATCGTGTTCATCTGGCCGAGACTGAGGTTGGAATTAAAGTACCTAGGTAGGTATCTACTCTCGCCAAGTAAGCTGTCACTAACCTATTAGGTAGCCACTTCACAGCTAGTCGCGTCCACCACTAATCAAAGGAGTTATTACGCTTTCACGGGATCTTATAGGATGTCTTCCGCCAAAATCGCCTTGTTAGACCCCGCCATCTTCTAACTCCTACCCAGCAATGAACCAGCAACACTTCCGCCGCCTGTTCCAGGCTACATATTATCTGCCCCTCCTTTCTCTATCCCGACCTCAGCTTTCTATGCCGCATTGGATATGCGAGTGCAGATCACAATTGGCGCTATTTACGTGGCTACAGTCATAACCTTGAATACGTATAATCGATCGAATGGCAATAAGTCCTGGAAAATTGGCAAAACGAAAGCATTCTTCTGGTTTGTAGTGGCTCATAATGTTTTTCTGGCAGTATACTCTGGTTGGACTTTTCAGGGTTTGATGCGAGCTGTTTATAGAATGATTTCTTCGGGATCGGAAGGAATTGCTGGGACGGTGGACAGTTTATCCAAAATGCATGGAGAAGCTGGACATGGGCTTGGAAATGCGATTGCATATAATGCAACAGTTTCCAAATGGATTTCCGAAAACCCTTCGACTTTTAGCACTCTTCTTAGTGCTACAGGTACGCGAGGTTCTACTGATATAGGACGTTTGTGGAATGAAGGTCTGGCATTTTATGGATGGATCTTTTATGTCAGCAAGTTCTATGAAGTGGTTGATACGGCAATCATTATTGCTAAAGGAAAGAGATGTCCGACTTTGCAGACTTATCATCATGCCGGAGCTATAATGTGCATGTGGTCTGTAATTCGATACATGTCACCACCTCTTTAGCTATGGATTGCGTATAATTCTGGCATTTATACTATAATGGTATGCTCCTCGCTCTTTCCTTCAGCTTCCCTCAAGGACTAATTTATATTTTTAGTATACTTATTACACGTTAACAGCTCTCCGTTCCAATCCCGCGAGCTTTGAAAAAGGGTCTTACTATAATGCAAATTATACAATTTCTGGTTGGAGCCTCTTACGCTGCCCTCAACTTTTCCATCGCCTACACCCTACCAATTCAGGTCCCAAGTCCGAAAAGTTCGTCTACAGCACTGACATATGATACTGAGTACCAAACAGTTCTATGTATCAATACAAGTGGCGAAATGTTTGCTATTTGGTTCAACGTGCTCTACCTGACACCCCTAATAGTGTTGTTCGTGCGATTCTTCGTAAAAAGCTACTTCCAATGAGCTGAGACTGCGTGGCACATATGAGCCTCCCTAAAACTACTGAGAAATCCCCGGTCCTTGAGGTCGTATTCTCTTCATCGGCATCGACAGGTGTTGGCTTTCGACGGTCTCGATTATCTACATCCTATTCCCTTAACCAAAATTCTTCTTTCTGAAACTTGTATTTCCGCGACGACACACTAGTTCTTCCTTTAATTCTACTATTACGTGGTGCTTTTATTCTACTATTACGTGGTGCTTTTATTCTACTATTACGTGGTGCTTTGACCTTGAAGGCAACAACGAGGGGCATTTTCTAGTCCAGAGCATCTATATGCAGCTATGTTCCTTTTTTTCAGGAGCATCTAGGTATCTAGGAATTTCGGTGGTAAAAGATTATTTCATCTTTCCGATCGACCTAGACCTTTTCTGGCGCCACGGTCCTTTATATTTCAGTGCCACACTCACGATCGTTCTGACAGATCTCGATCTGCGATGGAGCTTGGGGGGCTTGAGGCGGACATGTTTTCTTTTTCGGTGCTTTCGTATTCGGTTTGGCAGGTGATGGGAACGAGTTTCAGGAACTGGTCGCGATGAATACAACTTTGCATATAGATAGAAATGATACTGCTTTTGTAAGAGTGATATACTTAGTTGCAATTGGTACATGTTTAGCGAGAGCGACGAATAGGAATGGTCGGGGGTTCATCTTATATCTGCAGAAACGACGCAAATTGATCATTATGGCATACTGCGGAATCTGACCACAAGGAAACAAAAGGTAAAGGCAAGCATGTATGAACAAGAATGAATATTGGGCAGCAGATATATCCTATGAGCCAATCGTCAACTGTCATGGACAAAAGTACTGGCTATTGACTATTGGCTATTGGCTATTGACAATTTGCAAATCCCGATGAGCCCTAGGAAGAGAGAGTTCCTTAAGCTCACTCACTAACTGAGGGTTTAATCAGACTTTTGATTTCATCAGAAGCCTAAAGGTAGGTCGATTTCCTAGTCACATATGTTAGCTAAATATGCAATTGTTTTACTATTATATGTACTTATAAGAAAAGCTGCCTCGTATTTTTAAAAAATTGTTTACCTAAGACTTCATTCAGAGAATAGATATTTTACACATGGAAGACATTTATAAAAGACCTATATTATGAAACTGCCGAGGCAATAATGAGGCACAGCCACTTTCATATCCCCCACATTTACTATTCCTCCGATCTCATCAGCCTATTACAGACTAGTCAGTAGTGAAGTTACGAACTTACGTGAGAAGTTCGGACCGAACCGTCCACAAAGATTGATAAGCTGACGAGTGATACAACGCTCGAAGATACTTCTTTGTTAACACCCCCGACTCCCCGAATCCGATGGTAAGGGTAAGCTTACCACAGATGACCGTGCACAGGCGTGACCTGAGCTTAATCTGACCCCAAATGCCAAGGCCAATGGAAGGGGAAAACTCGGTCAAACCAACTGTTGCATGTCTACGCTGCCGGAACCAGAAATTGAGGTGCCATCGCGAGCGACCATCCTGTGAGCGATGTTGTAAGCAGAAAACGGCCTGTAGGTACCCGTCGCCTCCAGATCGAAAGCGCATTGCGCAAAGGACCAGCCAGGCAAGGGCATCGGCATCGGCTTTAGCACCAGCTTCGGCTTCGGTTTCGGCATCGGCATCGGCATCAGCTACTTCTACACTGGCGACGGCGGCGGAGTCAGCGAACCCAGGAAAGAGGCAGCGTATTAGTGATATTACTAAAGAACATCAAGAAGACGATCACCATGAAGGCGCCAAGTTGCCTTCCACCGAAGTCGGATTGCTCCTTCTCGAAGTCTACTTCAAGCGCGTCCACAACGCCACATTATTATTTCACAAAAACGTAGCATTTCAGCTCTATAGGCAGGATGCCATCCCAGCTTACCTTATCCGAGCCATCTTTGCACATGCCGCCATTTTCTTGGAACAAGTCGACTCGCCATACAAAAAACACATCAAGATATTTCCTATACATACTCTTTTCGAAAATTCAAAGTCATGGGCGCGTTCCGCCAGCCAGGATGTCCTCTCCCACGCCGATGAACCTACGCTAGTTAGGATACAAGCCCTTCAAGTTTTACAGTTTTACTACTTCTCACAAGGAGATTTCCAGCGTGCCAGTATTCACGCATCTCTTGCCTACCAACTTAGTCAGCTTCTCGGATATGATAGGTTATACGAAGATGTTGCGCCGAATCGTAGTCTGCAGTTTGATCACGAGATGAAAAGAAGATGTTTTTGGGCTAGTTGGTGCAGCAGTTTTTGTCTTAGTGGTGAACAGTGGGATTTTTCTAGGTCGTATGAGAAAGTGGCGGGTTTGCCACTGCCGGCAGAATTCCTAAAAGGAGGCTCAATACAAGGAGTAGAACTTAATATAGGCAACAAGATGGATTTCGACTGGAAAGCATGTCCTGGGTTGTTAGCGTCAAGCCATGGGATCACTGTTTCGTCTTGTTCATTGATCGCTGAAATGGTCAAGCTTCTAGGAGTTTGGTAAGTGTTCGATTTTACTCATATTCCAACTCTATTACTTGATTCTAGCTTCAACGTTCGCTGCCTTATCTTATGATACAACGCAGACTTGTGATTACAAAGCTGGAACCTGACATTTTTTATAGGCGCAAAGTCCAGCGTTTCATCTCCGATTCCCCTACGCTTCCAAACTCCCAACAAACAATTCGACTTGATGAGTTGGTTGAGCTTTTCGACCCTATCAAGCAATCCCTTCACTTACCCCTCACTAATCTCTGCTCTCAAGCAGAGTCATATAACGAGAGTCCCGAGTTTCTCACGTCTGTTTGCTCTATATATTACCTAAATCGACTTCTGATACATGCCTCTATGATCCCCTGTCTGTCGGGTTATCCGCAACCATCTACTTCTATAGAGTCTGTGCAGAAACACAGCGAGCTAGCTCTCCAGCATGCATTTGGATTAGTGGAGCTCTTACAACGGTTTATTGCAAAAGATCTAGATATGACAATGTTGTGCCACTTTACCGGTTATGGAGCCTTCTTAGCAGGGAGCGTTTTTTTGGTACGTCGTCCCGTATAGATGCCATGTCCGTCTCAACGCTTCTATCCTATGACAACCGGTGAAAGGCTCAAGTGGCATTTTGAGATAAAAAGACTTTAGGCGAAAGTATTATGCGGGTTGTGGTGTTTGCTTGAGCTGTTCTCTCTTTGCGTCGCCCGTACTAATATCTGTCACTATAGGTTTGCAAGAGTACGATGCAGTCGGCGCAAGTTCCTGGGCCGGGTTCGGAGGAGATGAAGACTATTCAAACGGTACTAAAAGTTTTGAGCATCTATTGGAAACCATTGCGCAGATTCGTAAGTCTTACTACAATCTTCTGACACAAAGCTTAAGCTTATTATCTATCTGGCCTCCATCTCTTATGTATTTGCATGATGCTGACACCAAGAAGGCAATCAAGCTTGACAACGCAATCGAAGATGGAGAATACAATGCCCAAAACTCGATAAAATTGTTTACATATCCATGGGATACATATCGCTCTAGTTATGACCACGACAACACCACAGGTGTACGGAATAACTCGAACCCGATAGTACCAATACTTGAAATCTCAGACGTCAACACTCTCTCAGACGATCGGTCAGAATATGACTTAGACAGGCACGAGGAAAACACGCAGTCTCGTCCAAAGCTTTCGAAGATTTCTTCACAGGCAAGCACAGCCGCAGAAATTGAGCTTCCAAATGCCCCCGAATCTGGGTTTCAATCCGCACTCGAGGATTCCCTTTTGCACAGCAATGAGGGGGATCTATTTTGCGCAGATTGGTGGAATCCTGCGTCCACGGGTTTATGGGGATATAATCCTTCTTTAGCCGAGATGTCTTCGACGAGGCAACCCATGCCGTAGGCAGCCTGTATACTTATTTCCTGCTTTTTACAACTCTTGAATTTCCCTTAGATATCTAGTTAGCAGTTTGTCGGAAAAAATAGACTAAGTAGACCTTCGTATTATTTGAAGGACAAAGAAAAGACCTGAGAACTTGTATTGTTATCTTTGCATCACTAAATAGTCGTTTTTACAACCCGCTCTCTGTGAATGAAATAAGTGGCCGAATAATGTTCTAGAGTTTTGGTACATTATTCAGCCACTTATTTCATCCACCTGAGAGAACCCGCTATCTGGTCCGGACTTCCTACTAAGGGACGGGCCGAACATAAGGGACGGGCCAAAGGTTTATCTCCGTAGGGAGCTCGGCAGTGCTTCGAGATTGTTTCACATGCTGCATAAGCTGCATACCTACCTAGGTATCTTATCTTATGCCGCATCAATCTAGGTATTAACTAAACTAGAGGTCATCCACAGGCTCACCCGCCCCGGATGATCACCCCTTGCCCGCCCCACCCAAAAAGAGCACGTTCCCTTATGAGACGGCGGTTCGGTAACCAGATTGATGTCGCATAAGCTCTACTTGAGATGCACTTCGTATGTTAGGAAAGTGCGTGCCTGGACCTATTCATGCTGTCAGCAAGCCTAGGGGAAGGTGAAGCGGTAGCCATGCAAAGATAAGGTATAGAGTATTGCCACTAGATCTACAATCTAAGGATTATGGCATTGAAAGCAAGGTATCAATTGGCTGAATAGATACTTAGACATGATTACCGGTATCTTATTTAGGGATTAAATCGCGAACAAGCTTTTTCATATAATCGTGTCCCCCTGACCTGCAGTAGTGGGAGACCACCACTCCACATAGGGCCAGGGGGACACAATTACGAGACTAAAAACGTTTCCCGAGCCGGAGTCCATATAGGGGTCACCACAAGACCCATGGGTCCCCATAGGTCGGATCCTAATATCTGTAAGGACCCAT